>OY747713.1:25535460-25732960 GCA_963556495.2 Valencia hispanica | reverse complement strand
TATAAATATGGCTGTGATACATTAGAGTCACAAAACAGATTTTTTGGTTCCAAGATTTTTGCAGGGAAAGGAAATCAGAAAAAGAAACAAATCAGAAACGAATATAATATTTAGCGCATTTAAACAAGATCTGCAGAGCAAGTATCACTCTTCTTGTGGACAATAATGCTCTTTGCCTGCGTGCTTCAAGCAACACACTTTCAGGTTGCGCACACAGAAAAAAGAAAAGAAAAAAAACAGAAAAACAAATCATAGCATTTAATAAGACCATAATAACCTCTTTTTATAAATTAAATAATTAACATTTCTTTGTTTAGATGATTGGCCTAACTCAACTCAAAAAAATAGAAATTAATAAAGAAAATTACAACACCCCACCCAACTTGCACCCCGAAAACAAACAGGAAATAAAAATACATCACCAAAAACCTGATTCATCATATAATTCGTCATTAGAATCATTCTCTTGTAGGCGCTGGGCCCAGAGTTGGACACATTATAATAATAATAATAATAGTAGTAATAATAATAAAATCTGTACATCTTGGAGTTCCCATACTAACAAAGCTTAAAAAAAAACAAACAAAAAAAAACATCTCTTGGTTGTGTACTTGCACAATTAAGTAACCTCAAGGTTTGATAGCACTTTGGAGTTGATTGTTTACCAGCTAGGTTTAGGTTTTGTATATATATATATATATATATATATATATATATATATATATATATATATATATATATATATATTTTTATTAATTAAACATCAACTTTTTCAGATTTGTTTCTCAAGCTTGTTTAGATCTCTTAGTCCTCCTCTGGAGCGGCAGCAGCATTGCCGTCGCCCCAGTTTGATTGGTCGTTATCGGTGGGCTCCTCCCCCTCCACGTCCTCTGCTTCTTCACCATCAAAGTCCTCATCGCGAGGAAACTCCATGCCCTCCAGGCCCTCCTGAGTGGCTTGGTGTGAGTCTGCGCAGTCGGCGCAGACGCCGTAGCGCCTCGACCCGTGACGGATGCCAACGCTGGCTGCAAGCATGAAGATCTTCTTGCAGACCATGCATTTGTATTTTTTGTCTTTCTTGTGCACCTGTGAATAAAAATGAAAGAGGACAATTTAAAAAATGGAATTGGGTATATTTTTATTTTGTGACAATTTGTCAACTAACCAACTCTTTTTAAACTAACACCGTTTTACGTTAGTCATCTGTAAAACAGACTGCAGGCTAGCTACCTGTGCAGAGAGCTCTACAATAGACTCTTCCTGTTAAGATTTTATTCACAGAAATGACAAGTAAACTTTAAGTACAATGCAAAACAGCTCGTCCTCATACTAGTTCTGGTCTTCTTTTGATCATCTTGCATGTCTTCAAGTCAACTTAACAATCTTTATCTGTGGTCTGTTTCCATACTAGTGTGCAACTGCAGTGCAGGTCACTGATGATTACCTTCTGTACAAACCAAACTTGTAAAACCGGTAAACTTTAATTTGAAAAAGAGAAATAGTCACTGTTTGTATACAAAACATTCCAACTCATTCATTAATGAAGGCCTTAGTTAGGAGACAGCCTTCAACAGAAGCTTTGGTGGATTGGTCTAGAATACATAGGAAGGGAGAGATTAGATTATAAAATAAAAGGTGTTAATTATTTAAATAATTGAATTTAGAAAACCATTTCCCTAACTGGTAGAAACCAATTAAGTCAACTGATTTTGGAATACAATTAGAATAACTTCCTGGTTTGATTGCTTTGTTGTAATGTGACCAGTAACTAAGCTCCAAGCATCCCACACATTCCCAGGGAGGTGCAGCACACTGCAGTGAACTTAATTTGACTAAACTACCTTAAACCATAAGCCTGAGTGAAAATGCAAAAGGACCACAGTTGAAAATTATCTGTCATCTCTACAAAAAAATGGTCCTCGACTTGAACTTGATGTCCTGAAAGTGAAGCACAGTTGTGTGTCTGATCATAACAGGTTTGGCCATAGTGCTGGTTCAGGTCAGCGGGGCTGAGTTAAAATACCTTGCTACAAGTGGTTGCTCTATAATTCTGCTCACAGCGGATCCTGGTCTTATTTTCGATTCTCATCCTTCGTCCTAAGTGCAGCTTTCGACACCATTTCTCATTCCATCCTCCTTAACAGATTATCCTCCATTGGTATCTCTTGCACCCACCTAGCCTGGTTTCATTCATATCTCTCTACCTGCACCCAATTTATCAACTTAAGTCATTCAGATTCCAGCTCTCCCCTCTCACCACCGGGGTACCCCATGGCTCCATCCTGGGACCCCTTTTTTTTTTATCATCTACATCTTGCCTCTTGGTAATATCTTCCGTAAATTCAATATCCATTTCCACTGCTTTGCAGAGGACACCCAGCTTTATCTGTCCAGTAAACCCAAATATACCCTTCCACCTTAATCTTATCAATTGCCTGACTGAAGTTAAATCCTGGTTCTCCTCAAACTTTCTTAAATTAAATGACAATAAAACTGAAATTCTCCTCGTCAGTACCAAATCCATATTATCCAAAGTCAATCAATTCTCACTAAAAATCGACAACTCTCTTGTGCTCCCTTCTTCTCAGGTCAAAAGTCTTGGTGTTATTCTTGACAGCAAATTATCATTCAAATGACATATCAATAACCTCACTCGGTTGGCTTATTATCTTCTCAATATAAATCGCCTTCGTCCCTCCCTTTCCCATCACTCTACATCCATTCTGGTTCACAATCTTGTTACCTCCCGTCGAGACTACTGTAAATATCTTCTCTTTGGTCTCCCCCATAATTCCTCCATAAACTCCAACTGGTCCAGAATTCAGATGCAAACATAATCCTGCCCCTCCCTTTCTGTCAGATCTTCTTTCCATCGTTTCCTCAGGTTTCCTCTTCCATCCATCTCACTGTGCTCCTGTTCCGCCTCAACACTATGGGAAGTAGAGCTTTTAGCTGCTGTCAAACTTTGGAACTCCCTACCACCCGACATCTTTAGGAGGGTAACGAGTCAATATTTCAAACTAGACTCAAAACTCACCTGTTCAGGATAGCCTACTCTCTGTAACTTCATTGCTTAACCTATTAGTTGTTTTATTGTTTCTGTATTGTCTGTGTCTACTGCTTGTTTTATTGTAGTGTCCATGGATGTCCTGAAAGGCGACTATAAATAAAATGTATTATTATTATAATTAAGGTAAATTGATGTGCGGCTTTCAGGATTTGGAGCCATCAAAACAAGAGTGAATGCATCTTAATCAGAAACTATTTCTAAGAATAAAATGTTACGGATATCTTTGTCCATCTTAAGCATCTAAAAGAGAAGAATTTAATAAATCAAATTCTTTTAACCTTGAGTAAAAGATTACTCCAGAATACTATTACATTTTGATTAATGCTATTGATGTCTTTAATTAGCTATTTTTATATAGATACATAAACTAAAGCACTAAAACAATTAGAACCAATAGTTGCTCAAATTAATATTAACTTTCAAGTGAACTTGCTTTTGTACAGAATTATAATACTCTTCATCGTTCTGTTTTTTATAAAGAATCAAGTAAGATGTTTTTGGCCAGGTAATTCAGTCTACAGTGGGGTAAAAAAGTATTTAGTCATCTACCAATTGTGCAAGTTCTCCCACTTAAAAGATTAGAGAAGCCTGTAATTTTCATCATAGGTATACTTCAACTATGAGAGACAAAATGAGAAGAAAGAATCCAGAAAATCACATGGTCTGATTTTTAAAGAATTTATTTGCAAATTATGGTGGAAAATAAGTATTTGGTCAATAACAAACAAGCAAGATTTCTGGCTCTCACAGACCTGTAACTTTTTCTGTAAGAGGCTCCTCTCTCCTCGCCTGTAATAATGGC
Source organism: Valencia hispanica (assembly GCA_963556495.2). NCBI lineage: Eukaryota > Metazoa > Chordata > Actinopteri > Cyprinodontiformes > Valenciidae > Valencia > Valencia hispanica. Next base: position 25,729,088 of record OY747713.1, on the reverse strand, counting down.
ACCCGTTTGGACTTATTATCCGTGTAAAAGACACTTGTCCACAACCTCAAACAGTCAGATTCCAAACTCCACTATGGCCGAGACCAAAGAGCTGTCAAAGGACACCAGAAACAAAATTGTAGACCAGCACCAAGCTAGGAAGCCTGAGTCTGCAATAGGTAATCAGCTTGCTGTGAAGAAATCACCTGTGGGAGCAATTCATAGAAAATTAAAGGCATACAAGACCATTGATAATCTCCCTCGATATGGGGCTCCTCGCAAGCTCTCACCCCATGGGGTCAAAATGATCACAACAACGGTGATCAAAAATCCCAGAACCACACGGGGGGACCTAGTGAATGACCTGCAGAGAGCTGGGACCAAAGTAACAAAGGCTACCATCAGTAACACAACACGCCACCAGGGACTCAAATCCTGCAGTGCCAGACGTGTCCCCCTGCTTAAGCCAGTACATGTCCAGGCCTGTCTGAAGTTTGCTGGAGAGCATTTGGATGATCCAGAAGAGGACTGGGAAAATGTCATATGGTCAGATGAAACCAAAATGGAACTTCTTGGTAAAAACTCTACTTCCCGTGTTTGGAGGAGAAAGAATGCCGAGTTGCATCCAAAGAACACCATACCTAGTGTGAAGCATGGGGGTGGAAACATCATGCTTTGGGGCTGTTTTTCTGCAAAGGGACCAGGACGACTGATCCATGTAAAGGAAAGAATGAATGCGGCATGTATCATGAGATTTTGAGAGAAAACCTAACAGCAAGGGCATTGAAGATGAAACGTGGCTGATTCTTTCAGCATGACAATGATCCCAAACACACTGTCCGGGTAACGAAGGAGTAGCTTTGTAAGAAGCATTTCAGGGTCCAGGAGTGGCCTAGCCAGTCTCCAGATCTCAACCCCATAAAAATCTTTGGAGGGAGTTGAAATACCGTGTTGCAAAGGGACAGCCTCAAAGCATCACAGCTCTAGAGGAGATCTGCATGGAGGAATGGGGCAAAATACCAGCAACAGTGAGTAAAAACCTGGTGAAGACTTACAGAAAATGGTTTGACCTCTGTCATAGCCAAAAAAGGGTATATAACAAAGTCTTGAGATGAACTTTTGTTATTGACCAAATACTTGTTTCACACCATAATTTTGTAAATAAATTCTTTAAAAATCAGACCATGTGATTTTCTGGATTTTTTTTCTCATTTTGTGTCTCATAGTTGAGGTATACCAATGATGAAAATTACAGGCTTCTCTCCTCTTTTTAAGTGGGATAACTTGCACAATTGGTGGCTGACTAAATACTTTTTTTACCCCACTGTATCTGCTCAGGTAGAACTTGGAGTTTGCTATGAAAATACATGCTGCTTGTAACTGGACAACTGTAGTTTTACTTTAACATGAATGTTGGATGAATACCAGTGCTTCTCAAGACCAAAAATATTTCAAACCTCTTCAATGTGCCCTTCATATAAATGAGAATGTTTTAGGAGCCTTTTCTGAGCCAAAAGGTGGGGAAGGGGAGTTGCTCTATGGATCTTGTGTAAAAAGGATTTTATTAAAATAAAAATAAAAAAAGGACTTTAAGCTGGGATGGTATGATGGAAAATGTCAGTGGTTTTAATACTGTAGTTTTTATTAAAAAAAACTTTATACTATACTTTAATACCAACCGCTAGTTGAAGAACTGGTGCCAAGAGAATACAGGCTCCACATCGTATCATTTTTACATACTCAGAAAATGTAAAAGGAAACTCTTTGACTGTTTAAATTATTAGATTTTTTTCTATTTTAAAGAAATGTGAGATTTTCATCTTTTAGGATGTAGAGACTGATGGAAATGTTTTTCCCATTGCCATACTTAAATATACTTGCAAACCCAGAAAAGGCTGAAAGCAAATTTTATACTTTTCAAGACTGCATAGGAACAGATTTTTAAAAGGGCTAAGAATTTCTGTCACAGGGTTTCCCTATGAGAAGTCAAATGCTGGTGGAATGTATTTGGATGGTAGTACGAGAAAAAGTAAATAAGCACTGCTCCTCCCCCTCATGTTGCTGGTCACTGGTGGTCAGTGGACTCAAAGACGTTCTCCTTTGCTTCCAAAAAACAAATCCGGGTGAATGGAAATATTTTTGTTTGGGTAGAAAAACTAGGTTTTATGGTGTGGAAACTAAAGGAAACCATTTTTAAACTGCAGTAAAAAGGTATAACAATTTGCTAAATAAACCCACTTCAAAGTTAGACTTAACTTTATTCATCCCTTTGGGATGACTCCCTAATGGAAATTAACATTTCCAGCAGCAAACAAAAGGATGGAGTAAGATAAATAAATAAACATATTATTGTTTTTATGTTCAAAAACATCCATCCATCCATTATCTGTACCCATCCATCCTATGCAGGGTTGCGGGGGGGCTGGTGCTCATCTCCAGCAGTCACGGGGCGAGAGGCGGGGTACACCCTGGACAGGTCGCCAGTCCATCGCAGGGCAATATGTTCAAAACCATTATTATATGTTATACATTTTTATATTTTGTGCAAATATCTTTACAATACAATATTGGTATCTTTATTAATTTATTCATGCTTGGATAGAAGAGTGATTAGTTTGTTTTTTGCTAATGAAATTTTGTGGGTTATCAAGATGGGGCCCGTCTTTTCTTTCAAGATTTAGTACCTGTTCACAATTATCTTTGCCCTTTTCTTTTTAGCTTATGAGCTCTAGTCCGTTTTTGTACCACTTTGTGAGTGACCCCACATTACTCCCTGTTCAAACGAGAACTGATAAGAGTCTAAAAGACTGCTTGTGCACTCACTCCCTGGAGGAAAGCTGCCAGACGCAGAACACAAGGTGGTGTGGAATGAAGTGAGAGGGGCCAAAAATCTTTTGAGTTTGGCAGCGATCGGGAGATGAGCATCAAGTGGTGGTGAAACGAAGGAGAATGGAGAAGGAGTTTCGTGTACATGTGCAGGCTCACCAGGGAATGTCTCTTTACGTGCTCGCGGCGAGTGAACAGCTTGCCGCAGATGTCGCAGCTGAAGGAGCGCACACCTGAGTGGATGATCAGGTGCCTCTTGAGTGTGCGGCGGTGCTTGGCGATGTAGTTACAGTGGGGGCACTTGAGCTTATTGAGGGCTAGGTGTGAGGCCTCGCCTGAGGAGAGGAAAAACAAAGCAAAAGAGAAAAGAAAAGGAAAAAAAATCAACCATAGCCATACTATGCATCCCAAAGTGAAACTTCATTGTCTTTTTGCCTCTCGGCGTGATCATAAAAGCTGCATTTCAATCCGAAGACCTAATGAGAAAGGGGTGTGTCAGGAACCAATATCCTGTTTATCGAATCAGTCGTGAGTACAGATGCGGTGACCATTACTGCAAAAAACAAACCACATACTGAAAAGATGCATTAAACATCATTTTCTCAAAGCTATGGAAATCTGATCAACTGCAAAGACACAAATGAAATCATTAAATCCGCCTGTGTTGCTGTTGCTATGCAACCGGTGAACTGCACAGAAAGAGGCTCAGCAGCCTAATGCTAATTAGTAGGGATGTGTATTGACAAAAATCTGGTGATACGATATGCATAACGACAAAGGGGGGACGATACGACATATTATGATATATTGCGACACTATGAGTAACATTATATATTGATTTTTAAAACTGAATTTAACCGTAGAAAAACTGTCATAGCATTCTAAACACTCTAAACACTAAACATACAGAACACATCCAGTTTTATTACTATATCTAGTTGATCCACTGAAACAAAGAAGATGAACACAGCCACCAACAAGCGGTCATACTTTTAATTTTACTACAAAAATTGTTGACATGAAATATCGTGATATATCTGAGTATCAATACTTTCTTACATCCCTACTAATTAGGAAGAGTGGTAATTCAAACACATAAAAACAATATTGGCCACACTGGATAATGCACAACCTAAAATGACACCTTTTTACTTCTACATAACATTAAGTTTCAACATTTCATTATCTAGTAAAACAGTAAAAAAAAAAAATCTAAATTATGTTCTTATCATGCTTTTTTTTGACAGGACTTTGTGTAGTTACCCTGCAGGGACGTTCCAATATGGACTGTATTGATCCAGAAAATGCTTCAGCGATAGTCTTCATGTTAGGAAAGTGGGGGTAACAGGGCAGGTCCCTTTGTTTAGGCCAGACAGAGCAAAACAGAGGCGTTGTTAAGGTAGCTTGCCAAGGGACAAGGAAGGGGGGGTTGATGAGAAGCAGGTCACCTGTGTATTTCCCTTGTGTGTGCGTGGGTGATTGTTTTAAACACAGTTGAAGGGAACCTTGTGGATGTTCCATGAGATGCTACGTTAGGTGGAAAACTTCATTCTCTTCGCTCTCTGGTACCACATGCATGGAGTCAATAAATGGTCTTGAAAGGGTCACATTAACCTGTAACAAACTGTGCCCCCTTGGGTTTATATCAAGCTTCGGTGAAGTAGGCCCAAAGCTCTCTCTATTTTTATTCTTTCGATCCAAGCTTTCCCAGCCGATGTCCCAACTCTACACCACCTGTTTGGTTCTAGATAAACAGTGAATGTGTCCAGTATTACATACAGATAATAGAGTGGTGATTATAACTTAATATATTGTGCAGCTCCACTTTAAAAGAAAATTATATTTGCTTAGAGAGGTTTCCTTTTCCCGTTATTGACTTGTAACATTATATATGAAATTCTTCCATTTAACTTACTGTTATACAACTTAGACACATGCAACTACATCTCTCTTAAAAAATAAAAATAAAAAAAATAATGGATTAAAAAAACCGTAGCATTCTCACCACTGTGACATTATAAGAAAACAACATTCTCAGTTTAGAGAGTTATCACATTTTTTTGGACACATGCCTTGTTTAAAAAGTACTGAATGGACTCACGTCTCCAACGCTAAGCACCAACATTCATAAAAACAACAGTAGTCGATCACCAGGGCAATAACTAGAGGAGACTGTAATATTCCCAGGCGAAAAACAACGTTTTGTGAAATGGTTACATCATTCAGAGGCACACGTTCATGAAACAATCTATCAATAGCGGTCAGGAAAATCAATAATTACTCATCATTCAAAAATAGTTTAAAAGAATGGTTAAAAACACACCAACAATGTACCCACCACATAACTGATGGTTGCTGGTATTATTTTAGATATATAGATACCTTGTTTTAATTGGATGCCTTTTTTAATTAGTAACCTTGATGTAAATGTTATATTTTATGTTATGCTATATTCTGTCTCTGTATTATGTTATTACTGTTCAGAAATTGTGTCAGTATGTTTCTTTGTATTTTAAATGTTTCCAGTCCATCAAATTGCCCAGGGACCAAAGATGGAAATTAACCAGACTAATCTGAGCATATTTACACGAAAGTGTCCATTAATATGTGTAGCTAGTTCCCATTCTTAAATAAAAGAAAAAAAAATATTTTTAATTAAAATGAGGAGTAAGCTATTTTGATCCTTTGAATATATTTAAATTGTCGTACATTATTGTACCCATCTGGGATAGTATAACTTCAAGACTGAAACGTTTTCTCTAACTTCTGTGTAGGGGTGTAATACACGTCGTACTTTTGATGGGCGCCATGATGTTAAGAAGACAGAAAGTTTGGATATTATTGTTGAATACTGAGACAGTGATATGAACACCAGTTAGACAACGTTTTACTCACTGGCCTCCTTCTCTTCCATCATCTATCCCTAAATATTCAGCTTCTCAGTGACTACGATCCACATCAGGTTTGGGCATTGGAAGTCTCCTCAATTGGAAAAAAAATAATATTGGCATGAAGAGATGGCACGACATCTGAAATATATTAACTATTGCATCCAAGCAGGCCTTTTAGATCTGATATAATAGCAGCCCTAATTTTATTAATTCAGTCCAGGTTGAGTCCTACTACCAAAACATAAGCAACATTTTTTTTTTCTTATTTATGTTTTCATAAATAAAATAAATGTTTTGCAAATCTCAGACTGCAAGCATAATAGTGGTGGTGGGGGAAGACAGAAGGATTATAGCCAAAATAACATCACTGTTGGAAAGTGTCTCCCACCCCCATGCATTAAGCTGTTGCAGAACTGGAGAGCTCTTTCAGTGATTGCTGCATCCTGGGTGCACAAAGGAGCAATATTACAGATCCTTCCCCCCAGCAGCTTAAGCTTAAGATCACTGCTCCCTTAAGATCACTGCTCCCAACAAACTCAATGCGTTTATATTCCTGCTGTTATTTGAATAGTCTTTCCATTTCTTGTATATAGCCTGTTTTTATGTAAAAGTATAAATGCACATTTTGTATTTTTATTTAAATTATCCTACTCAGTGGCACATTTCTTTGAATCTGAGTAATAACTGCACAGTATTTTGTTGTTCTGCTGTAAATTTGTCCCTTATGGTACAATCTGTTCCTCTTTCTTTTTCTATTTTTACCTTCGTCTGAATCTGCACGCCTGGGCTTGACGGTCACTTTGCTGCTGGTACACCTGGATTTCCCCACTAAAGGTTAATTCTATTCCATTCCAGATTTTGAACAAGAGATGACCAAAGAGGTCCACATTGCAACTGTGACCCCCTACTAGTGTGACATCTGGTCTTTCGCTATAAAAGGATGTAACACCTGTAAGAGTTTATAGGGTGTTCTGTTTGCACTTGGAAATCCCAAGAGAAGAGAAGATTTCTTACTAAAAGGAAGACTAAAAAATCCAAAATGTCACCTACAGATGAGAGAAATGGGTATAACAAATTATTTTCGCTCCTGAAGATTTTGTAACTTGATAAATCATGTAAAAGTAAAAAATTTAGTTTGTCTAAGTATTTACAGTGTTTTACAGCATAAAACGCAGAGGTAAAAAAATCTAATTGGCCTGTTTTGCCAATAAAGGATAACGTGAACTGAACACAAACTTGAACAAACCCCACTAGTTTTCCAACTTGTAGCAGAAACACCGGTTAGTTGGGTTTGACCTCATGGCCGGATCCGGGTTCTGAATTCCAAGGCGAATGAAAAGTTGGATTAGTGAACAATGTTGGTGCTTTTGTACACCCAGCACTTTCTGAAAACATGCACTGCAAAGATTGTTTTGATTTACCTGTGCATTGTATGAACATCTTAACACCATTAGGCAGAAAAAAAAGGCTCACGCTTTACTGTTCGTGTTTGCTCTGCTGTAACAACCAACAATGCACTGGAGGACATGTTACCCATGAGAAAATGACTTGTTGCTAAGGGTTATTTCTAAGACTTTAAATAGGAAAGCACCATGAAAAATGTCCTCAGATGGGTCAACTACACCTTAAAAACCTGGTTTAAATGAGTTATGTGTAAAAGTGTGACTCAAACCTACTTACCTATGCACATTTTGAAAATCTTTTATGATTTACTAAATTAGTCTAGCTGGCAATTTAAGCTGTACACTAGAGAGTGGCACCTTACCATTCTCCCAGGACTCCCCTTGCTGTAAGTCTTGCATGATGCTATACTGGATCTGATTGGCCAGCTCTGGGAAAAAGGAAGGAGGGGACAAGGGGAGGGAGAAAGAGAGAGGAGAGGTGGGTGAGAGCCTGTGGGGGGATGCACACCTCACGATGTTCTGTGTACACAGCCAACCACCCCCACTCAACACAAAGGAGATTTCAGAGAACAAAATAGGCAAACAGAAACTCATAGATGCCTACTGTATGCAAAGCAGTGGTTCCCATGACAGCAACAAGTTAACTAGGTTTCCAGCATGGCAGGGGTTAGTTAGAGAATGACAGAGTAGAGCCTTCACACTGGCTCATCTTACACTCTGCTTTTGTCAGCACCTGTGGATGTGAGTATACCCTTCCTAAAGCATCCGTGCTTAGAGCTCATTAAAGACACACCCCTATGACTGTGAGGGTGAGGGTGTGTGTGTGTGTGTGTGTGTGTTCATGCTCCCTGGGTCAATATTTGGAATAGTGAGGACAGCCCTAGTGCATTAGAGTGGATTAGGAAATGAAGGGACAGTCCCTGGCAGCTTTGCACCTCTCAGGAAGAGGGGGGAGGTGGGGGTAGGTTATTGTGCATGGGTGTGTGCGCTTTAGAGGCTGGTGTTCATGCAAATGCCCACCTGCTCTATGTGTCTGTGCAGATACGATCCTTTAAACAATGTAATAGTTCAGCTTGGAGCAGTCATAAGAACTCGCTGGCTTTACGTGTTGGTGGTGGGCTCAGCGCAGCAAGAGCAGCAGCCAGTGACAGTAAAGTACTTTAATCCTGTAAACCACTTTTAGCTGTGCTTGTTTTTTTAAGCACTACAATGTGACTCTAAACTCCTAGCAGCAGTTTCTACCGCTGTTGTTGTGTCTTTTTTTTGGTTGGGGGGGGGGGGGGTGTTGGGGGGTAAAACTTGAAAGACACAGAAGTTAATTGAAAACAAACATGAGGATGTCACCTGGAACTATATGAGATGTCTGACTTCTTAGTGCTGAAGAACTTTAAAGTCTAGCGAAATCCTCATAGCCAACACTGAAAACATCTTTGCATTTTTCCCCATTCTTAAAAAGTGAATGAAACAAAAAAAGAAATGTGAATCATGCACTTAGAGGCTGCTGTTGTTACATCTGATGTAACTGGGGCGAGGGTTATAATTGTAAAAATAGTATATAAAGCTGCAGAAAGAATGCCATCATTCAGGCCACTACGTTTACATCCTTAGGGCCTGGCAGAGCAGATCAAACTGAAGCCAAAAGCGTGACATCACTGTGGGAAACTGGAACAGCTAATATTGCAACACGAATATTCACAGCTTCTGAGGGAAGCATGCAACCCGGTTATTTAGCTTTAGCAATTAGATCATAACAAAAAAGGTTAGATTCAGTGAATATTTTTCACCACCAGCAGAAGGGACGATACATACAGAAAACTTGATGTATTCTCAATTATCTAAGAGATTATGAGACCTCTCTACTGTGAGATCCAATACACGAGTCCTGTTTGTAATAGAAAACTAGATCGAGAAAAAGATGCTGTGGAAAATGCTGCCACAAACTGGCAACGTTTAAGTAACGTCATGTCTATAAATGGGATAGTACAATTGGGTTGAAAAATAGCATTAAAGAGGCTATATGCAACTTTTTCCCCAAAATAAAACGTAACAATAGCCTTTTTATTTGACCATTTATGACTCAAACATCTCCTGATGAGCATACTGATACCTTGTCAGCTCACAGTGGGTGCACCTATAAGCCTGTATCCAATTTATTCTATTTTCTGTCGGGTGAGATTTTCCCGCGCTGTCTGCGGATGTGACGTCAAGCCCGTTCATGCAAAATGTTTCAGATCACTCTGCCACTACCGATAGTCAGCACTCGCAGGCAGTTCAATGGATTGTGCGAATACACAGAAGAGACCAAGAACAACTCTGACACCAACAGTAACTCCACATAAGACTAAGAAAGTTAAACCCCTGACAAGTGCCCGAAAAAGATCGAAGACTGAGAGCGACCGACGCAAGAGCGTGCGCTGCAAGAGCGAGCAGAAAGGAAGAGCAGTTCCGTTTTTGGTCACATGGGGTCAGTCGCGAGTTTAAATTTCAGAAAATTGCATATAGCCCCTTTAAGTGGGTTACAAGTACTCCACATCAGAAATATGTGTTGAGATCTATTGAGCTTTGAAGCCTTTTCAATCACCAAATGGATGCACGAATAGGTTTAGACAGAAGGTTACTTGCCCATTGCATGATGGGAAAGTGAGAAACAAATATTACCACACGCAATGTGAGCTTACCGTCACAGCAAATGCACAGTAGGCCTCAATTTCTTTGATACAGTTGAACAAAAAACCCTGCAGAGTATAAAGTTTTCTTTGCACTCCTAGAAGGGTCACATTTATCTTTAAGGCAACCTGACAGTGCGGCTGACAAAAAGACCCTCAGGACCACTTAAGGATAATTCTACATGAATTGTTCAGGTCTACTGGCACATAAGGAACAATCTGGAGGGGGTTAAAATATCCACCAGCATAAAGATTGCTCTGGTTTCTTATTGGAAAAAAAGCTGTGTTTAAAAGTCAATAGATACATTTGAAAGATTGTTTTAACCAAAGTGAAAATGGTAAATTAGAAGCCCTACCTTTTGATGCCAATACAAATCTGGAAAATACATTATTTTGCATATTTCCGCCAAGGAGGTTATGTTTTCGCCAGGGTTTGTCTATTAGTTTGTTTGTCAGTTAGCAACATAACTCAAAAAGTTAGACTGATTTTAATGACATTATCAGGAAATGTCTGCAATGGGACCAGGAACAGAAGATTAGAATTTGGTGGTGAATAACTACTTGACTAATATTTGATATCAGTGTGAATCCAGCTCCTAAAGGTAAATTTTCATGGTCAAGGAATCTAAAAAGTTAGGGTTAGATCACAACATTGAGGGGGTTAACTGGCCATTAAGTAAAATAAATCACTTACATACATAATTAACGAATTATGCATGATTGTCTTTCAGGAATTTTACATTTATTTTAATTTTATATTAAATTCCATTTACATTTATTGGACTTTTTGGAGAGCATGACCTTTGAATAAACTGAAAAAAACTAATGCAAAAAATTCCTGCTTTTAGAAATTACGTACTAGCATAACATAACCACAATTTCTTACGGTAGACACCGAATGAATTGTAACTTATTGGTTGTCTGTGGGTATGATGTCCTCAATAAAAGCACGAACTGAAGGACGGTTAGTTTGTTCTAGATGTTTCTTTCTGACGAGGGTCGTTTCAAACAAGAAATCCTAGGAATCTAAACAAACAGTAGCAACAGATTTTGATCTGCAGATTGGTCTATCCACGCTCCATTGTTACCTCAGCAGGTCTACCATTAAGTGTAGGCCAGGCCAATCACAGCGCTCTGTTTGTAGAGAGACGTTGGATGGTTTTAGCATCAATACGGCAGAGCTATGATGGAGCAAAACAACAAAGATGCCGACGGCTCAGGAACCGTCTGCTGTCAGTACACCTGATATTTTCATGTTTTTCCAGAGAAAAACGGCAGAAGTCGACGCTGGATACCATGACTGCCCCGTGCTTCATCAACTGCTCCGTTGACCGATTTCCATCGCTATAAATAAGTCACATTATTTGATGCTCTGATTGGTCCTAGCCTTGTCCAATTGCATGCAGAGACAGTTTGAAAGACAACCCAGGCTACTAAAGTACTAAATGGGGAATGAAATGCCAAGGACCTGTTCTATTCTTCAAACTTAAAAGAATCATTTTGAATTTTTGATGTGAGGTTCTATGAAGTTTAAAAACCAGTATTACAATTTCCTCCCTATAGGAAGATGTGCATTTGTAGCTGTAGCAAGCCAAAATAAAAAAATAAAAAACTGAAAATGTTCATATCCATGGAACACAGCACTACATTATTCTTTATCAACTTGTGTGCAACAGTTTCCTCAGTCAAACAAAAGGTTGTTGCTACACAAAAATACATTAGTCAGTGCTGTGGTTTAGGTTGGATAACTTCCAAACAAATTTTACAGCTGGAAAACCACAGGACTATACCTTCTTCAACGCTATGCTGTCGCCTAAATCAGTGGTCCTTTAAACCCCGGTTCTCAGGGCCCAACGTCCTGTCATGTTTTTGATGTGTCCACACTCGGGCAAAACTGATTGAATTACCTCCAATTGCTGCAGAAGCCTGTTAAATCCCCAATTGATTAAACCAGGAGAGCAGCAGAAGGGAAACGCTTAAAACATGCAAGACAGCGGTCCCAGAGGACCAGGTTAGCCTAAATAAGGGTTTCTTAGCCCTGGTCCTCTTGGCCCACTGTCCTGCATGTTTTCGGTTTTTCCCTTCTGCCACACATCTGACTTTAATAACTGGGTGATTAACAGGCTTCTGCAGCACCTGATGGCATGCAGGAGCTAATGAATCAGGTGTGCTGAAGCTGAGATGCATCTAAAACATGAAAGATAGTGGGTCCTGAGGACCAGCGTTAAGAAACACTGGCCTAAATGACAACCTGATTCGCAGCTTTTCCGCAGGTGGGGGTTCATCTGACTAGCCATTATCCATCAAAAGGGTCTGAGGATATCTCCACTTTTCAATAAACTCAGATATAGAAATTGCTACTGATATTTAACCTAACTTCAAAAAAATATGAACTATCCCTTTAAGGATGGAGCACAAGTTCTAAAAATAATCACACCGTCCGTGGAAGCGGTGCAGAACAGAGACTGCTTCCATTCAGCGCCCTTGTTAACCTATGCTGTAGTTCACACCAGACGCGAAGCGCCGCGACCCTCGCAAGCGATCGTTTCAGTGTCTGTTTTATTTTTTGCACGAGCGAGCCGCGTCAATTCTGGCTGGAAGTCACACCAAGACACAGACAATTCGGTCAATTTTCCAAATTAAAATACAGCGATTGACAAATGTGATCATATTTTTGTATCTAAACAGACTATAGAGAGGAAAATAAACAAACACACACAAAAAAGCGGGGTGGGCTGACTACGGGGTCGGGGGTGGCGTTTTGGGTGTCTACCACACACACTCTCTCTCTCTCTCTGGCTGTGTGTGTGTGTGTCTTTCGACAACGGATAATTTAAAGAAGTGTACAAATTTCCTGGTAACAGAAACATGGCGTAGTAATTTTATAATGAAAAAATAGAGATAAACAGCTGAGCTGAAGCGCAAAAAGAGGAAATCCCATTGTACAAATTTTAAAGAATTTTTTGTATAATTCTGCAGAAAATAAGTATTTGGTCAACATAAGATCACCTTAATACTTTGACCTCCGTCGTTGCCAACCAAGGTTAGATTACAAACGTTTCCTGTAGGTCTTCACCAGGTTTGAACACACTGTAGCTGGTATTTTGGCCCATTCTTCTATGCAGATTTTCTCTAGAACTGGGATGTTTTGGGGCTGCCGCTGGGCAAAACGGACTTTCAACTCCCTCCAAAGATCCCCTATTGGATTGAGGTCTGGAGACTGGCTACGCCACTCCAGAACCTTGAAATGGTTTTTATGTAGCCACTCCTTCCTTACCCTGGTGGTGTGTTTAGGATCATTGTCATGATGGAAGATCCAGTCAGGTTTCATCTGACCACATGACATTCTCCCAATCCTTTGGATCATCTGGATGGTCTCTGGCAAATTTTAGACGGGGCTGGACATGTGCTGGCTTAAGCAGGGGGACCTTTCAAAAACTGCAGGATTTTAATCCATGACAACATAATGTGTTACTAATAGTAACCTTTGTTACTGTGATCCCAGCACTCTTCAGGTCATTGACCAGCTGTTTGTAAGTGCTAAATACTTTTTTCTGCACCATTATACAAATACATTCTTTAAAAATCATACAATGTGATTTCCTGGATTTTTTTAACTCATTCTGTCTAACAGTTGAAGTGTACCTATTATAAAATTAGACCTCTCGCATCTTTTTAGGATAACTTGGACAATCGGTGGCTGCCAAATACTTTTTTGACCCACTGTAAGTACCTTAAAGAGATTAAGCTTTCAAATAAAAGGGTGTATTTAAATTGCAAGTGGCATTTTTATTTATAACCAGTCTGTGTCTTTCTTTGGGAAAATTTTTACAGATAAGTAAATAGAACTGCGCAACAAAGATATGGTAAGAAAAGAGAGCATCAGACTTGGCAAACTTGGAAAAACTTCACCAGTGTTTTCATTAGGCTATTAGAACACACTGGACCTCTTCATTCACAGACATTACTAGAGCCATAGGAGGAGTTGGAGGCACTAAGAGCATTCAAGTGCATTTAGGAAGGCCTGGGGGAGCAACAGTTTCCCCTGCTTCCTTCATTATCCTACATCAGGGAGGGCTTCGCTGTCCAACACATACACACACATCTCCTCCGCTTGTACATACCACTTCACCTAATATGTGATACCATTATGGGCTAAATGGGACTAGCAGAAGGAGGCGGTTTGAGCCAGGAGATTACCAAAGGCACTGCACTGAATATAAATGCAGGGTATGATGAACAGAGTAACGTACAGATTAAGAGATATGGGAGGGGAAGGTAGCAAAAGGTAAACTGATGAAACAAAACAAAAAAAGCCTATCAGCCAAAAGGGCCTAAAGTTGAAAGCAGGGCATATGGAATACTTGTAGCCTATTTGATACAGTAGTGGAGGGATACAAAACCCAGAGCCTATCAGAGCAGACATCTGAAGATATATGGTGCCTTGCTAAACCCTGTGAATTTTTCCATATTTTGATATTTACCACACATTTGAGCATTTCTTTAGGGTTATATATCACATACACAACATGGTATACAATTGTGAAGTAGAAAGAAATGTATGGTTTTTAAATACAATTCTGAAAAGTGTGGCATGCACTCGTATTGAGCCCTCCAGCTTTGCACACCAACAGAAATTGCGAAATTGCTCGAGCTCAGTCAGACTGGACGACAGTCTATGTGCAGAAGAAGAGTATTCCACAGCATGATGCTGCTACCACCATACTTCACTATGTTGAAACAAGCATTTCGCCTATAGAGGAAAACGTTTTAATTACTCATCTGACAAAAGCGCCTGACAAAAGCGCCTTCCTTCACATATTGACCATGTCCCTACACTTTTTTTTTAAACAAAGTCTTTCTTCTGGTGACTCTTCCATAAAGGCCAGATGTGTGGATGAAACAACTAATGTTGGTCCCGTTAACAGATTCTCACACTTGTGCTGAGGATCACTGCAGCTCCTCCAGTTACCACAAGCCTCTTTTGCTACTTCTCAGATTAACGCTCCTCCTGCCCAGACCTGCTTTTTTACATGAAAGGCCATGTCTTGGTAGGCCTTCAGAGGTCATAAAGACCACAAGTTCTGCGAAAAGATCCAGCTAATGTAGTCCAAGGTAAGACAACTGCTGAAAGGCCTTCAGAGGTGCCTTACTTTCCTGACAATGAATGAAATTAATCATTCGATGTTACTTTGAGAGTAGATGTTTCAAATATATCACAACTCTAACCAGAATTACTTACATATTCAATAATGTCCAATCAAAAATAAATAAATAAATGAAATTGTCCAAGTAAATTTTGAATAGAAACAGTCAATTGAAAGCAGAAATGTTAGCTAGGCCAGGGGAGTCAGTGAGGCAAATGGCGGATAAAAAAAACGAGCTAGTTCAGTAACAGCACTGCTGGACACGGGAACTTGTTCTCTTACAAGCCCTGACCATGTTTGCAGAATCATTCACAACACATCACTCGAGTAAATAGGAAGCACGCTGTTATATATATATATATATATATATATATATATATATATATATATATATATATATATATATATATATATATATATATATATATATATATATATATATATATATATATATATATATATATATATATATATATATATATATATATATATATATATATATTGAGACTTTCTTCTCTGACCCTTCTTTGACCCTGGCCATTGTTAATCTTTAGGTACTAGAAGCTTATGTACTAGAGGCTACTTAAACATGCAAAGCATGTTCAACGGAATGCCCTCACTTCCCTGCTGTCTCCAGCCAGGGCTTCTCACTCACAGATCAGCCATAACATTGTGACAGCAAACAAACTCGTGAATAACATGCTAATGTCATCATAGTGGCACCAGGCAGTGGGTTTGACATATTGGGTAGCAAATAAAAAAATCTGCCGTCGAGGTTCATGTGTTGAAAGCAGTAAAAACAGACTTAAGATCGTCATAAAGAGCACAAGTTCTGCAAAAAGATCCAGCTAATGTAGTCCAAGGTAAGACAACTGCTGAACTAACAACAGGGGGAAGAAAGTCAAGGCCCACTGATATGCAATCGGAGCCATCCCACTTGTTGATAAGATTTGTGCCGTTTATTGATAGAAAGATGTCAGAAACACGAGAGCATAACATGTTCTAATTTTCAGACTCTTATTTTTATATTTCCCCCCATTGAATTAAAACATCCTAAAATTGTATGCATAAAACATTTACTAAGATTGGTATTATTATTAATATGCTCCACATATAAAAAAGTCATGAGGTCGGTGTCTGATTTAGAAACAAAGACAGTAGCTAATTCACTCACTTTTTTGGCATTAGGGTAAAGGGTGGTTTAAATTATAGTTTGTGACTCCTAAGATCTTTTTTTAATCAAAAGGATGACAAAATATAACAGTCAATGCTTCATCTGGCACCTTAACTAGACCCAGCTTAAGAACCACAGGTCCGGTTAAAACCCTGATCCAACAAGCAAAATAACTCAAGATGTTAAATGAACAGTCAAAGATGAAAGATTCTATTGAAAAATTTAATGTAAAAAGCCTTTTTACATTGAATTTTTACAATTTATTTAGGGTAGTAAAAATTATAATTTATTTAGGGTAGTAGAGAATTGAATCAAATTCCAGATTTTAAGACTGAATAGAAACAGTGTTGAAGTGTCTGACAGTAGAGACAAGATTAATGAAAGAAGCTGAAATGATAAATCTATTGTTCTTATTCAAATGGATAAGAGGGTTTGTTGCTTGGCTTTAGGGCAAACAAATAGTTAAGTTTTAATCCAATTAATCATTTGTTAAACAAACAAGTCTAATTCATGAAGTCCTCACTTTAGAACTTAGAAAAAGCTGAAGGATCTCTCCTACTGATGACGACTTGGTGCCAGATACCACCCAGATACCTCACTGAGTCAGAGATTCATTGCTAGTTTGACCTACTCAACATTAGATGTGTAATCATAGGGTTATGGCTTAACAGTGTGTGCTCTTCATAACGCATCACGCAGAGATGTCACACTCAGGCTGTATCTTAATCACAGTTCACCAAGTGGAATGACAACAGTACAGTACAGGAAGAGAAAATACTTTTTAGATCTCCAGTGTGTGCCATACCAGCATTTTCTGAGAGTGAGGAGAAGTCCTCTCTGGGGTAGGAGGCAGACGGCTGGATGAACATCCCTTCATCGAATCCTTCTTCAGGCTCTGGCTGGAAATTGTAGACGAATCGCCTCGTTGTGGTCTGTTTTTTCCTCCGTCCACTTCCCGCGGTGGCATCCGTCGCCTCTCGCTTTATTGCTGCAGGTGCTGCCGCGGTGCCCCCCGCAACCGGCTCGTTCCAGACGAAGACCTGCGTCTGGCTGTTTGCCGCCCGGATGTCATTGGTCTCTGCCGAGTCAGACGAGGTGTCGTTGTGGTGGGTCCAGTTTCCAGAGGCCCCAGGGGTCACAAGGGCACAGCCCTCACCCCCAGCCGCTGTCACCTCTATATCACTGGTCTCCTCCTTTACCCTGCCATTAACATCATCTTCTTCAATTGCATCCTTTCCTTGGTTGCCGCTCGCCTTGATTGATAGCTTCGACAGGATACTCGTGGCCCAAAAGTTGCTCGGTTTCCGGTCCAGCCCTCTCTGACCCTCTTTGGCCACAGTTTGCCTCTTGTTGTAGTCCACCACCACCGAATCAGGAGCCTCTTGCTTAATGCTGATATTAAGGGCGTCCTTTATAAAAGCCCTGCACGACTGTACAACCTCTGTCATTTGCAGGTAACTCGCAACAGTCATCACCTCAATGGCATTTTGGCTTGTGAGCAGCAAATTTCCGGAGTAGAGAAAGTCGAGGATGACCGAGAAGCCCTGCACGGCAGCAACATCAAGGTGTGTGACAGTGGCTTGGTCCTGCACCTCGCTCTTGGTCAGACAGTAGAGAGTTTTGAAGTAGCGACTGCCCGCCACCAGGATGTTCTTGTGTGCGCGGAATACCTGGCCTGAGACAACTATGTTCACATCACAGAGGATGCCACTTTTGCGCTGCTTGTCCAACTCTTGTAGAAGCTGGTAACAGTAGGAGTTTTCATTGGGCTTGTTGCGATAGTCATCCTCAGAGCAGTTAGTGGAGGGGCTGGTGTTGTCTGATGGTCTCACAGTCTCCTTATAGCAGAAAGGGAGAAAAAACAAAAAACAATCAAGATCTAATGATATTAAATAGCAAAATTTCTCCCCACAGTGAAGTCCATCCATGAAACACTATGTGGTTGCTACAAGTATGCAAATTAGTTTCAAGAAATGAGTGTAAGCTATTATTATGATCCCCAGATAGGAAGGTGTGTCCTTTATAATTGACACCCTGCAGCTATGTTTGAGACTCTTATTTTGAAATTAGACAGAAAGTGGTTGGGTTGCTGTGTTGACGGTAGGGGACCAACAAAACATCCTGCTCACAAGGCGAGACAATACCCGGTTTATGTAAACAATAGGAGATAAGAACAAGTTTAATTCAGTTGAGGTTTAACAATTCTATATATTGTGATTATAACGCTCATCTCAATCTAAGGAGGTCCTAAAACTAAGCTAAAATAAATAAAAACTATTGTGTTTTCCCAAACAGAATTTAAAAAAGGTTTCATAAATCTCAAACTGAATTTTTGAAGAAAACACTGTTCAGTGTATAAATATCAGGTTCAGGTATGTCCATTAAAAGAATTTCAGATGTTAAAATAAATGTGCATAACTTCCTCCATAAAAAACAGTTTTTGCAAGTTCCACAGAGTTTCAATTTAACATGTAATACAACCCCATTATGCATTTAAAACTTGCATTAATGACAAAAAGAAACATGTTGATAACTTAGTAAATTGCCAAATCGATAGTGATAAAACCAATTATGTTCCATAATATTTAAAAGACAGAAACATAAAAGTCCAGTGTGTGATTCGAAGAGCTTGCCTTCAAACCTGCTGAAAAAAATGTTGCGCTGCATGGCTGCAACGTTAGCTGCTTCCGTCATGTTCCTGCCAGTCCGGCCCACAAAATGTCCGGGCAGCAAGCCAGACTTTTAGGTCATTTACTTATTATGAAAAATAGTCTATTTTGAACACTTATGAATTGTTATCGATTTTGCTCTTTTCACATCGCAATTAATCGATTAAATAGTGACTCGACACACCCCTGATGGAAAATACATTTAAATAACGAATTTACAAATTTAAGACAAAACAGAATAAATAAATATGGTTAATATGGAGGCATTTAATAAACATGGGCATAGAATTTTGATCAATTTTAGATGTCAACTTTGCAACACCAGGAGCCTACCGTTAGTCAGGATTGTGCTCTCACTGTGCTCACGAATCATTAAAAAGCTCATTTTCTACTTTATCACAGAAAATGTATTCCTTTTTTTTCATTTACAGAGTACCAAAAAAGTGCCATGCAGACAATTTTCAAGTCATGGATCTTCTGATGTGTCGATATACAACCCTTTGTTTGTGGCACCCCCACCATAAAGACAACACTTTATCTTTATTATAGTCAACAGAACCGGGAAACTCAAAAATTACTTCCATTGTTACTTCAAAATAAGAGGCAAACACAAAAGGTGTGTCAAGCTTAAAGACACACCTCAATATCTAGGGCTCAATGTAAACTAGAGCCACACAATATATTAAATAATCATTTACTGTGAAACCTTTGTTAAAATAAAAAAAGAAAGAATTATTTTTCTTTTTTTTAAAAAAGAAATAGTGAAAATATATTTTACTCGTGATCTTGACCTTGTCTATCATCTTCCGACACCTTGCAGATGCATTGATATACCCCAACTAAAATCACACACAAATGCAGGCACCCAAACAGGTTTCATTTGTCTGTTTATATACAGTGGAAACATCCAGCACACACATCCCCTTTTCTCTCTGTCGGACACCACTGCACCTGCCTCAAAGACGCGAAACAGGTTCAACAGGCTACTGTAGAGAGGGGGGCAGGTAGGAATGAGCCGACGAAAGGCATCACTTTAAGGCTTGGTTCGCCATATGATCAGATCGTTTCCTCAAACTTTAACCTCATAACGACAGATAAAAAACACGCAATGAAAGCCTTTATCTAACAGTTAACCTGGTGTTTGTGCTTACATCAGGTCTTTCAGGTATGTACGCTTCAATAAATATTTTAATACGCTTCCCAAAAATACCCAGGAACATGTCCTGACTCGCTGAATTGGGCGAGTTGAAATGAGAGAGCAGGGTTAGCAAACTTAAGTCAATTTAGTTGAATTTAAGACAACTGACAGGCCCCATTTAATTGAGTTAATATGTATGCAATACGTACAACAAGAATGCAACCTGCCTGCTGCATGGGAGGAAAACTGGCAAAGCACAGACCTATCCTACACATCCCACTCACCCGGGTATGCATACAGCAGGGGCAGGGGTGGGGGGGTGACAAAGAGCCAGCCTGATAGGGAGCAGAAGACAGAGTACACATGCATGCATATGCTTAGTAAATACATGGCCTCATTATAACCCACAAAAGATTGGGCTGAAGTCCATCCTTAAGCGCTCTTACAATAGAAAGGATTTTTAAACATCAAAGAGAATATAGGTTGGTTTTTGTTTTTCCTACATAAACACACACAAGCAAAGCATAGATCTCTGGCTCATTTTCGAATTGCACAGCAGATGTCCTAATCCAGAATAATTCACATTGCTCTGGCCCCGCATTTTTCTTTTTTTTTTTTGCCTCCACCCACAACCATCTCTGCCACGAACACACGCACGCACAGGGAAGTCAGGCTGCCCACACGTACACACGGCTGGGGTTTCGGCCCCGAGTAATTCAGATTAAATCCATTTCTCAGAGGTCCCCACCCAGCAACCACCCACCACCCCCTCTCCCTCCACACTGCAGCTCTTGTCCAGGGCAGCCTGGGCACAGAGGGCTGTATGGGGGTGGGGGGGGTGGAGGGTGGCTTATCGTCCTCTGCCACAGCTGGAGGGGGGAGAGATGGAGAGAGATGCGACAGAATAAAATGAGAGGCAGAATGAGGGAGAGATGGAGGTTGGGTGGTGGACATGGCTGAGTAGAAATAAAGTAAAAATAATAAAAAATAAAAATACATTGCTATTAGGAGACAAGGGATATCCGTTGCAAAGGTTTGTGGGAGAAAAATTTACAAACGGAGCTGAAAAAAATTTTTTGGTGCACAATTTTTAACAACACGTACTGAAGGCCGATTCAGAAAGCGAAAACCTTAGCTTTGTGAAAAAAAAACAAAAAAGAAACAGGCTGAGGAGACGATGTGGAGAAAATGGGGACTGAAACCGAGAGTGATAGACAAGGAGCTGTCGGGTCACCCCATTTTAACATTCACAATAGCTTGTGCTCTCCCCGAGGCTTATTGTCCACTCACTGTGGGCCTTTGTAAAAAGGCTTGGCACTCAACTCTCTTATTACACAGCAACTCCCACTGACAAATGCAGAAAGGAGCCCCGGTGCATGTGGGTGAGTCTAAGAGGTTGAACAGGGAGGATGAAAAATTATTTCATGATGTACACATCAAAGCCTCTGGAGGGATACAACCATCCTGTTGAGTACTATGGCTGAATATATTTGTGTGGTAAAAGCTGAAGTGCACTGAGAGGTTGGCTGGTAAACAGAAGTGGACAGTAGCTTGACTGGCCAGTCGGGAACTCAAAGATCAGATCTTTATTTGATTGGTAAATGCTCAATATGCAAAGGCTACCAGAACACAGGTAATGACAACACTCTTCAATAGGGAAGTTGTTGCTGTGGGAAGAAGATTGAGAGTTAACCATCTTCAGTGTCAGTGAGGTGATTAAAAATAAATTAGCTGAGGTGTAAGAAGTTGGAGGAACGCTGGCCGTTTATTTAGGCAGTTACATAGAGCTAGGCTCTGTGGTCATTTCACTAATTTAATTAGTGCATTTAGCATGTTTAACAATAGGCAAGCTTTACTTTTACAGCAGAGTTCATTCTTGTGGGATTGTGACTATATGTAAAGAATTACAGCTAAAAGTAATAAATTTTAATAAACTATATTTTCACTCTTATTGTTGCAATAAATACCACAGAAGTCTGTGAAAATATTAAGTCCAGAATGCCCATCCTTATACACGATGAATTTAGAAACGTTAGCAGACCCTTTGAATAGAGGCAAGTGTTAGTCTTCTTCATGGCATGGGTTTATGCCACCCTCAGAATAATTTACTATGAACCATATTCTATTCTAGTCGCTGAAGATACACCCCAAAAAGAAAAAATGTTACATCAAGAAAATGAACACTTAACCCCCGAAACAGTGCAGGAAATTTTTTGCCTTTCTTTTGAAAATGAAAACATGTGCAACTAGGTTTCAGATCTATGATTTGCAGACCCTTTTTCTACTAAAAGCAGACAGCTTAATAACTTTTAAAATAAAATAGTTATTTTTGTGTTATTACCGTGCAGGGCAAAAAAATAAGACGAAATACTGTACTCAGTTTCTATTTGTGAGTAACGCTAACTGCTAGTTTAAGATGCTACAGACAGGAAGCATCCAAATGTAAGCTCTTAATTATTTTATCCACGTTTAAGAATCTTTTTTAATTATTGTTTTTTTTCACTAAAAAAAACAATGTGTCGCCTCTGCTCCAAATTATTGTTCAATCACAGCAGAATGGCTAAATAGAAATATCTTTAAACATGTTATTCTAGTTCTTAGAGAGAAATCATAATCTAAAAAAAAAAAATGTATTTTGTCAGGTCAGACCTTTACAAAAACGAGAAATCTGTCACAAACAGAGCAAAAAGAGGCGTAAAAGCTTTCAGATTAGACTGCGGCTGTTATGTTACCACTTTGAATTTTCTTGTTTTGAAGGGCTTAAAACCTGTCATATAGCAACAGGAAAAAATAAGAGCTAAAAGATGGGAGATTCCTTTCGCTGGTCTTTGCACCTACAACAACTTTAGCTTCCTACAGCTTTTCTATGTTTTCACTTTGGAGTCCAACTACCCTGGTGCTGGATAAGTTGCTTCATCCTGGCCTCATCAGCAGCAGCATCCCTTCTCCAGATGTGCCACGTATGAGCTGAGAGCTTAGAGAAACCAGCAGATAAACCCTGTGTAGCAGATGCTGGAGGCAAAAAACCTGCCTAAGCCAAAAGAGAACCGAGGGACAAAAATCAACCTCTGCCTATAGTGACGTGGCCAAGTCCTTATTCTCACCAGAGGTTGCAAAAGGTGAACAGAAACCAAGAGGGGCTGTCCAAGATGAATCCTTTTAAGTAGGTCCAAGGAAAAGTTTCAAAAATCAACGTTGGGCTGCCAAAAAGCGGCCGATTCAAAGGTGCAATGAATAAATCAAGAAGGGCTCAGATTCAAGTTGAGCAACGTAGTAACGACACTCAAGAAATGTACTACTTCTAAAAAAATAAATAAAAAAAAAGGATCACAAACCCAAACAATCCACAAGGCTCCAAGGCCAGCAGATGCATGAAAAACTTTTAGACACACCGTGAACAAAACCATGTGATGCAGCTCTTTTTTTTCCTGCAACATAAAGACCCACTGAAGCCACTATTGTTTACCTTTAATGCACACGTTACCCTCCATTTGCACACCCGTACCCCCCCACACACACACACACACCCAATCCTGTCCCATGACCAGCCCAGCCCAGAGGCCATCTCCACCACTCTTTGCCTGATTCCACTGCATCCTTCGCTATGCCAGCCCACCCACCCCCCATGCTCCTCACCCGACCCGTCTGTCCCCTAGATGCTAGAACAATATCGCAGTGTGCATTTGGCCCAAGGTGTGGGAGGGCTGTACCGAGTGTCTCCCTGCGTACTGACAATGCTAAGCAGCTACGGTGGGGGTGCCACAAGAAAGAGGGTTTTTTAGCAAGAAGAATTCTCCCTCTGGCTTCACCCCACCCATTCCCCCTGACCTGTGGCCCCCAATAAACATCCCATCTATCTGCCAGGCAGCAGTCTGCAGCGGGTGTGTCTCCTTCCCCATTTGGGGAGACGAGCAAATTATGAATAAACATTTGTCATAACCAAATTTAGGGGGAGGTGAAAATGACTTAATTCTGAAAATATCTGAATTTCCTTTCTGAGAATTAACTGTGGTGATCTCATCTAACACCGCATTAGGACCAAGAAAAAGATGATTTGCTAATCGACAACATTAACAATTTCTTATTCTAATAGAGCATATTTTTTTTAGCTGTGTGCTTAGTAGCAACAAAATGAAATGCATGATAGTGGTACAAAAGGAAAAAAAAGAGAATGAATGGAGAGGCCCTTACTCTGTGGGCACTAACATGGGATTGAAACATACTGGATTAGTCTTCTAATGATAAACGAGGTAACAGTACCTCATGACATTAAGAAAAACATCTTGCATAAAAAAATAGAAATGAGAAAAATATTGCTTCTTCAACACTGAATATTTAAATATTTGATTACAGATCCCCAATGTCTACTTTCGCCCCGTTGTAACCTTTCACCGGAGAGTAGCAGCATAGGAAGCAATCAGAGTATAAGGCAGCACGGAGCGAATTAAGAACAACAGTCCCCCTTTTCTTTTTCTTCTTCTCTAAGGATACCCACATTTACTACAGCTGCCTGGGTGTACCGAGGCTAATTGGGTTAGCTTTAACAAATGCAGCAGAGGCCTGACTAACATCAGCAATGAGTAAAAGGAACAAGACGTTGTCTCATAACGCTTTAATTTGCCTTTAATGTGCTGCTTCACAATGCTTTGCTAACTTCCGTTATCACATTCAAGAAGCCGTCCTATGAAAGCTCTAAACTAAGGAACATTAATAGAAACAAAACATTGTAAACAACTTTAAGGAAATAAGAGTTAAGTCATACAAACTCAATGTAGAAAAATTAGTTTGTAGCTCAAACAGCCTCCTTAGCTGTGTTAGGGGTCCTTGTTGCCAGGGAAAAGCCACACCAAGCCCCTAATCCACTCCTACTGCTCTCCTTACCAATTAGAGATGTGTACAAGTTAGTGGATGACTTTAAGTAATTCTGATTAGCGTCTGCGTGTACAAAGGAAGGGAACTAAATGTAGTAGTGAAATCCTCTCTGCTCACAAATTAGAGTCAAACAGGACCCTGTTCTTAATTCTCCTGACAGCTCGGGCCAATTGTCAGAACATGAGGCGGTACGCGATCATGTTTAAGGAACCGAAAACATTGGTACTGATCAGTGAATCAATGTGTCAAAGCAAAGAGAGGCCGCAGAAAATATGCTGTAGATGTAATAAAATTAGGAAACCAATAAAGAGACCATGCATACCAGCAGTTATACTTAAACTACAAAAGTGTCTTGACTTTCTTCAATTAACAGCATTCAGTATGAGGATACTGACAATGAGTTTCTACCTCCCTCAACCTTTGGAAGAGTACCTAATCTTTAAAGCCTGATAAAATAAGAAGTAATTTCAAAGTCTTCTAAAAGATAGTTATAATAATAAAAACAACAAGATGTCTAGGCGTTTTTGTGTGAAGGAGTTGTTTATGTTTAGTATTGTCGATTTTTACCAGGCAGTTATATGACTCCAATAAATAATATCTACACAAGCAGAAGTTCATTCTGAGCTGCATGGGTTTGACCATAATCATATTTCTAGCTGGGTTCAGAACCAAAATAATAAAGAAATAAGTGTTATAAATAAAGTTTTCAGATAAAAATAAATAAACAGAACATGCAAATAAATCGAGCTTTTACATGATATTATAGCAATGTTTCTGATTATGTCTACAATTCCAAAAAACTATTTAACTTCAAAAGAAGAATAAACTGATTCAGAACAGTATTTACAGGTACAAAGATGCAACGCTGGCGATGAGGGTGCGATGCCAAAAGGTGCTGGTGGTGGTCAGAGGGCCCGGTGGCGCCTGTGTCTGGCAGGCTCGCTTCTGTCAGTCTGCCCCGGGTCAGCTGTGGCTACAGTGTAGCTCACCATCACCAGAGTGTGAATGTGTGCGTGAATGGGCGAATGACTGAATGTAGTGTGAAGCGGTTGGTGGTCCTCTGACTGAAAAAGCGCTACACAAACGCAGGCCATTTACCAATTGGCAACTAGGCAAACCAACCCAAAGCCATTTACGCTTTGCATACCGATAATATATTTGAACAAGAAACTGGTAATGCCCTTAATAGCATGATCAATGCATCTCCTATGCTTTCCCTAACATCATGTAGCCCTAATCAAAACGGAAAAGTCCAGTAGTGCAGGAGATGATTCAGGTGATGCTGTGCTACTTCATCACGAACATCTCATCCACTGATTCCTCCCTATTGTAAGGTCGCCTCTGGGCAAAGCAAGCTGTCAGGCTCCAGCCAACATGATTTACTCCCCTCCTCTTGTTCAGCCTTGCAAGTGACACCATGTATGGATTTTGGGGGGTCATTCTCGCACAATGCCTCTAATTTAGCTCCCTGAAGGGAGGAGTAGGAGGAGGCTGGTGGAGGAAGAAATGCACCAAAGGTCACCCGTGACTGCAAGGCAGTGGAGTTTTACCATGAGAGGCGGGGGGTTGGGTAAGGGGTGCGGTTCCCCAAAGGCTGTCAGGGTCGAGCCCTTGCCATTGTTCGACCTCTGGGCAAGCTAGCAATCAAGACAACAGTCAATACAATAGTAATGCATGCTATACGACACGGTTACTGCTTTACATTTGTGAATCAAAGTGCTGCTTTGCGACGCGTTCTTAGACTCGACCTGGAGTGTGGCAGGTGTCAAAACAGGAGCAGGTGTAACTCTTCTGATATTTGAAGGGACTGTTTTATTTAAACAATTTTCTTAAAATCGTCCATAGGCGAGTCACTGTTGTGGGAGCACCTCGCTACAGTCATTGACCATCTTACCTTTTAGCTTGACAGCAACGCCTTAAGCGGCTAGAAGGCTAGGCTAGCCGCTCGCTAAAGCTAGAAGGCTGGAGCTAACCAATTAGCCAGGGGGAGGGATTGGGAAGCTTAAGTAAAAGCCTATTTTCGCCTTAGCTTTATATTTAAAGTTCTTTACAGTGAGGAAAAGCAATGATCGAGCAGGTAACGAATTGATAGTTTGACAGTTGTCCGACTGGTATTTCATGTTACGTCGGTAAACGGAAGCGGAGCCAGCTAACGTTACCTGTTTGGTGGGGTCATTTCTCCCGTGCTCGGAAGACAGGTGATGTCTCAGCAGCAAGGCCCGCTTGTAGTTACGGCTCCCTTTGACGAGCTCGTCGCTGTTTTTAGTGGCAATGTTGTGGCACCATGAGCAAGACATGAGTCCCGTCTCCTGGCAGAATTTGAGCCACGGGAATTCTTGCAGCCACGAACCGTGGAACAGTGAGTGTTTCTGAAGCAGCGTCTGCGGTCTCATCTCTACCCCAGATTTCCTGGAACCAGACTCTCCTCCCCTCGCAGCGCTCCGAGACTCTTGTCCTCCTTCGGTGTTGTTGGTGGAACCGTTGCCCGCCGTCCAGCTATTCCCCTCCCTAAACCCGTCGTCTCCTTCGACCGAGCCCGCACGATCGTCCCCGGCTGCCCAGCTGCCCCCTTCCGGGTCCTCTTCCTCCTCCGCCTCGGGCTCCGTGCTGTCGCTGACAGACCCAGCGCCCTCCACTCTCTTCTGCGACGGTCCCTTCGCCCCCAGATCCCTGTCCTCCTCTTGATCCGGCCTATTCCCGTTAAAATGTCGGTCTTGACAGGCCGGGGCCTCCCAGGTGTTACAGTTCCCCCCGCCGATGCCACTGGAGCCCGTTAAACCAGCTGATCCACCTCCTCGGAAAGCCAGAGACCTGCGATTTCTCTCACCGGACATTTTTTCTTTATAAATATTACTATCTTCACTTTCCCGACAGTGTCTAGCCTCCAACGAATAAACAGTGTATTTGAAAGCGATGTCTTTCGCCGAAAGAGATGGCCCGCCGTCGTTTCTTTTCCCCGCTTGGCCCTCCCGGTGAGAGTATGTAGGTTATGCGGAAATAAATAAAGGTTTTAAACGCATAATGAATTTCAGGGTTCTCGCTGCGTCCGCGCAGGCCCCGCAGAGGTCGAATGGCAACGACTTTCCTCCCCACAATGCACCTCGATCAGAGAGGGGGGGGGGGGAAGCTGGAGAGGGAAGGGGGTGGAAGGGGGACGGCTTTAAAGGGAGATGGGGGTGCTGTTGATCTGCAAGGAGTCCATTGTATTCTAAAGCTGCACCCATTTTCCGCATGCTTTTTATCTTTTGACTTTGCTTTTATTTGGTTTATAAATGCCAACACGTGTGCCCCTCTTTAGCCCAAAGCATTGTGACCACAGTAGTCATATGACTTCTGCAGGAATACGTTAGTGGAGTAGTGTTAATAATAATAATAATAATAATCATAATCATAATCATAATCATAATCATAATCATAATAATAATAATAATAGTGTTATAATAAATATTTTCTCCTGCATAAATATTAGATGCTATTTGATATATCTACACGAATTCATTAGTGAAGAAGCTTGCCAATTTTATTTAATAAATGATAAGTATTAAAATTATTTAACACTGTTAGTGACACTAATGACACTAAACATGATAATAAAGTAGTTATTTTTTTATTCCTGCTGTTGACCAATAAAATAATGGTGGCAGAGATTTGTAAATAGCTATCACTCGTAAAGGGGCACATACAATAATTTTATGTCAGTTTAGCTAACACATGATTGAAAAATCAAACAATTTTAACATTTTAATCTATTGCTTTTTTAACAGCTTGTAACAGTTATGCACTAGATAAGTGTGAGTTTACCATAAAGAATATTTAGATATGATAAAATTACAAAGCAAAAACAATATTATTATTATTTATTATTTTTATATCCCCTGCTTGGTTTGTTATGATCCACATTGGACTTCCTATCCCAACTTTGTGAAACAGTGGTCTAATGAAAGACCATTTTATATTGTCTGAAGTAGGCTTATTTTTATGATGTGCATTGTCCAATGATTTATGTACATTACAGCAAAACTTTGAATCCGAATCATATTGCATTGGTCATGTTTAACCAGCAACCACAAATACAGAGATAAGGGTAAACTTTAAGTAACCTAATATAATAATCCTTCAGGCTCCTGTGGATATAAGGAATGTATTTTGAGCCTATAGTAAGAAACTCTATTAGAAGATCTAGAAGTCTCTTTCTACTCGATGTTATTAAACCTTATTCCAGCAGGGAGCACTGTTTCACGTTAGCCGTTCTTTTCTGTGTGTGTCTGTTCATGGGTAATACTTGACATACAGTGGCTTGCAAAATTATTCGGCCCCCTTGAACTTTTCCACATTTTGTCACATTACAGCCACAAACATGAATCAATTTTATTGGAATTCCACGTGAAAGACCAAAACAAAGTGGTGTACATGTGAGAAGTGGAACGAAAATCATACATGATTCCAAACATTTTTTACAAATAAATAACTGAAAAGTGGGGTGTGCGTAATTATTCAGCCCCCTTTGGTCTGAGTGCAGTCAGTTGCCTATAGACATTGTCTGATGAGTGCAAATGACTAAATAGAGTGCACCTGTGTGTAATCTAATGTCAGTACAAATACAGCTGCCCTGTGACGGCCTCAGAGGTTGTCTAAGAGAATGTTGGGAGCAACAACACCATGAAGTCCAAAGAACACACCAGACAGGTCAGGGATAAAGTTATTGAGAAATTTAAAGCAGGCTTAGGCTACAAAAAGATTTCCCAAGCCTTGAACATCCCACGGAGCGCTGTTCAAGCGATCATTCAGAAATGGAAGGAGTAGGGCACAACTGTAAACCTACCAAGACAAGGCCGTCCACCTAAACTCACAGGCCGAACAAGGAGAGCGCTGATGAGAAATGCAGCCAAGAGGCCCATGGTGACTCTGGACGAGCTGCAGAGATCTACAGCTCAGGTGGGGGAATCTGTCCATAGGACAACTATTATTCGTGCACTGCACAAAGTTGGCCTTTATGGAAGAGTGGCAAGAAGAAAGCCATTGTTAAAAGAAAACCATAACAAGTCCCGTTTGCAGTTTGCCACAAGCCATGTGGAAGAAGGTGCTCTGGTCAGATGAGACCAAAATTGAACTTTTTGGCCAAAATGGAAAACGCTATGTGTGGCGGAAAACTAACACTCCACATCACTCTGAACACACCATCCCCACTGTCAAATATGGTGGTGGTGGCAGCATCATGCTCTGGGGGTGCTTCTCTTCAGCAGGGATAGGGAAGCTGGTCAGAGTTGATGAGAAGATGGATGGAACCAAATACAGGGCAATCTTGGAAGAAAACCTCTTGGAGTCTGCAAAAGACTTGAGACTGGGGCGGAGGTTCACCTTCCAGCAGGACAACGACCCTAAACATAAAGCCAGGGCAACAATGGAATGGTTTAAAACAAAACATATCCATGTGTTAGAATGGCCCAGTCAAAGTCCAGATCTAAATCCAATCGAGAATCTGTGGCAAGATCTGAAAACTGCTGTTCACAAACGCTGTCCATCTAATCTGACTGAGCTGGAGCTGTTTTGCAAAGAAGAATGGGCAAGAATTTCAGTCTGTAGATGTGCAAAGCTGGTAGAGACACCCTAAAAGACTGGCAGCTGTAATTGCAGCAAAAGGTGGTTCTGCAAAGTATTGACTCAGGGGGCTGAATAATTACGCACACCTCACTTTTCAGTTATTTATTTGTAAAAAATGTTTGGAATCATGTATGATTTTCATTCCACTTCTCACGTGTACACCACTTTGTTTTGGTCTTTGACGTGGAATTCCAATAAAATTGATTCATGTTTGTGGCTGTAATGTGACAAAATATGGAAAAGTTCAAGGGGGCCGAATACTTTTGCAAGCCACTGTACTTGTGGATATTGTTTATCTGCTGTCTCCAATTAATAGTTTTACACACAGCGTGTAAGCAAGAGAGGGATTTACCCCAGGCCCTGGGAACTATAGGATGGAGGACATTATGCCCCAAAGGTCCAATAGTCTTGAGGGAGATGACATCTTTCATTAAAAGTGAGAAGGACAATTTTTTCCCAGATCAAAAAGGCCATATATATATATATAACTGTAGCCACAGGTATTCCCCTCCCCCTCCCAAAACAGAAAAAAACTTACTTTCTGTAAAGCAAGTCACACTTATTACCCGGAACTATCAAAACCGGGTACCCAGGAAGACACTGTAGGTACAGCCAAATACATCTCTTCAGAGCCAGAACACAGTTTAAGTGTGTTTAAGTATTCTGTCAGTCCGGCATAAGAAGTCTCATAGGACATGTGAATACTTTGAATTTAAGGCAGTACAGAGTATATTTATTATGCTGTATCCATGAAATGGTTTTTAAATGTAAGTTTTTGTAATATCTCCAAGAAATTGCCCAAATACTGACTTCCCCTTCACTTGCGACGTTCTTGACAGTGTAAAAACTCAACCCACGTGCATGCTTTTGTTTACACTCCTACGTGCTGACGTCACCTAGAACCCCACCCCGTACGGCGGGCTGCCTGGCAACATGAGGGACAGAACAGGAAGACGTTCCGCCGTCAAGTTGGCAACCTGCACACCCTGGACTTAAAAACGACAAGAAACATCTTTCAACCGCACAATGGAGGGCGAAGAGAAAGGTAAACATTTTATTGCGTTTTATTTGCTCTGTCAGTGTTGTTATTGACGTTTCTAATCTGAATTCTTACTCAAATTTTCACAGACTAGGTAAAAAGTTTGTATTGCGTTTCGGTCTTAACGTATGAGAACATGTGCTGCTTTTTTATATATGTATATCAACAATAAAATAACAGCGTACAGGTAAATTTTACGACACTATTTCCAAAGTAGAGTGTCAAAACAAATACGGAAGTTAAATGTTACACGCCATGTATGCACGCCCGCATGTAACTGTGAGATGAGCCACTTCAGTGAAAACATAAACAGGGCAGGTATATTGAAATGGTGGGGTTAAAACAAGAGATTGTGGCTCTTGACAGTCACTGAAAAGTCAGTCAAAAATAACTTTTAATACATGAAAAGTTAAGTTACGCAGCAAGCAGTCACACCTGTTTAACAGCTACCTTCTTTAAATGTGTTGATTGCACAAGGTTTGTTGCAAGCAATGCACTCCTGTTCTAAAATCATTGTGTTTTGGGGTAAAGCAAGGTGAAGTATGCCAGAGATATACTGCAAATACGTTTTAAATGCATAATTTCTTCTCCTCTGTCTACCTGGATAATTCTGTAACATTTTGGTATTTAACTGTTCTTGAAACCTCTTGATCTATGAGACCCTTGGCTTTTCAGCTTGTGTTTGGTGCCAAAAGGTAAGTATCTGATAGAGGGGGTAAAAAACCTTGTAAATCGGGCCATTTGGTTATAGTTCTGTTGATTACATAGAAGCAGGTGACAGAGGTTTGTTTGTCTGTGATCCTCCAATAGAAGCTTGGTATTAGCCTACCCCCTTAGTAAAAACCAGCCCTGCCCTCCAGGTTTTCTTTAAGTAATTTCCTGGCCTCTGCCTGCTGTTGTTTTCCAAGAAAGCACCAAAATGCACAAAATATGTAGCCTAGTCATGCTGTGGACCAGCAGATGTAGTCTGTTACCGATTTATATAACTTGAATGTTGTTTTGTGCAGTTAGTTGAACTAAGGCTTAATGAGAGAAATCATGTCAATGGCAGGCTTTTGTGTGAGGTTACTTGTGTTACTACTACGGTTACTCGTTTTTTTTTTTCAAAGTAAAACACACATCAACCTGAAAATGTACTGCAAGTTCTTTAATAGGGGCAGTAGTTTATAATCCAACAGCAAATTAGGGAATTGCAAGATTTTTGCCACTGATCAAAGAGTATGTCCCTAACCTTTTATCAAATTGTTATTCAATTCAAAAAAGTGCATCAAAGTATATTATCTTTGTTGGTGCTTTTACTGACTGCAAATGTTCAATCTTCATAGTTTTGATACATATATTGACTGGAGAGGAGAATAAATTCAAAATTGACCATCAAGGGAGAATTGGCTGATTGGTGCGTTGCTAATCTAATCACAATTGCCATTGCAATGTACTGTAGTTGGATGCAATATTTCAGTCAAAATATGGCTTAGATGTACTTTCTGGTGGACTATTACATTTGAAGTGTCATGCTTTAACAGACTGAATAATAAATGTAACCAGCTGAATTCATTTTTAGTCATCTAGAGGTTAAGAATTAGGTGACCTAGATTCTTAAACTCACGAAGACTCCAAGGGGTATTATAATAATTTAAATGGAAGAGAAGATTAAAGAAATTCTGGGTTTATTGCCGTCATCCCAATGTTCAACTATGATATTACTGTTGTGTATTTTCCCTATTATGGAGCCTAACTGAGAAACACTAATGGACATTTTGTGCTGTCCTCTGTTCATCCTGTTATTCATAATAATTGGAACATTTACAAGGATAACTGTGGATTTATGCAATTATTGCTGTATTCAAATCCAGTACATTCAAAATCAAGCTTTAGTTTCTTGCAGAGGATAACAAAAGTTGGTAATCATTCTTCCTCTCTGTTGCTGCATCACTTTAAATATGGTCACCGCTGTGCTGACTTTTTTTTCTTCTTTCTTTTTTTTGTAAATGTGCACGGTCATTGCAACAGACATCAAGGTTGTTGTTGTGTTTTTTTTGTTGTTGCTGTCTAGACATTCATGGTAGCTGTATTCTGTGTGGTATGACCTACAGCCATTGGTTTAGTGGTACCGTCTGATTACCCCAGTGTTCTGTTTGTTTTTTTAATTTTGAGGTAAAACACCAATTTAACAGAGGGCCGCTTGCTAGCACAGCAATGTTTTTAAACAGTTAGTTTCAAAACCAGTAAAATTTAATGTTTATGTATAAAGTATTTTTAATGAGGAGCCACGTAAATTGCTTAAGTAAACCAAGGTTTCCACTGCTATAGAAAAACGTGTCCCTTACCCCTTATTGCAGGTCAGCTTCCTGAAAGAAGGCAGCTGCATGTTTCCCTCACTTACAAGGCAGATAAATATGGCTGTTTGGTAATATTTTCTGTCACAAAAAACAAAGGCTAGACCAAAAGGATTCAGTTTATGATGTGCTCATTGTATATTGCTGGTTATGGCTATGGATAAAAATAGATTATATTGTGGATTTAATTACCTATATTTTGTATTATTTTAACAGCAGCAGCAATAATTGTTGCTATCCGGTTCTCTAAATTTCTAATACATTTTTGTTTTCAATTTTTGTTTAAATAACCTTCAACTGTGGGATTTTTACTGAGGGTTATAATACAAGCAGCCCATGCCTATTAAAGAATGTTAGTTATGCTGACCTTTCTCTCTCTCCCTAAAATGATCTTATTTTACTCATCATTTAGTTTTCTTTTTGAAATGTGTTTCAGATGAAGCCTTTTGTGGTTATGCCGATGAATTGAAAACGGGTTATCAGGTTGTAGCAGGAGAAAGGTCAGCGCCTACTGAGCGGTTGGTGGTTCTTAAAAGCTCCCTTTTATTCTTATTGTGTGCGAGTGAGATGACCTACTTGATGAGGAGCACCTCTTTCCTTGAGTGATCAGTTCTTTGCCTCGTTGCTTTATGTTTAGTGTCTTAATAAGGAGATATCAGCCATACTTTGATATTTGATTCATATGCAGAGGGAAGATCGAGCCTGTTCCAAGCAATTGTTAAAGGCTGTGAATGAAAGTGTATCCTTTACAGTTATGTTTAGCGGTGTCTCTTATTATTTACTATTGTATAAATGTTTCCTATTTCTGCAGTTGTTGACCTTTACATTCAGAATCAAAAACAAGACAGTCAAGTTTCTGCCCAGTGTTGTTTTTCGACTGGCTTGTCTAATCAGGTTGATCATGAGCACAGAACAACAATTTTGTCTTATTAGATTTGTATGAAGCACAGCTGACTGCTTTCATTTGTCAGAGTAAGTCTCTCACAGTCAACATCCCCCATAGCTGGTTTGTTTTCAAAAAGAAATTATTTTAGGGAAACCAAATCGTATAAAGTATATTCTGATGTTTTAGAGGTTTCATGCTTGATCCTTATGTTAGAATTGCTTATACTCCTTACCAGCCAAATAACTTGAATTCATATATTGATGTTTTGCTTCATTTAGGGCCCCATTTCACAGTCAGCTGCTTGTTTTGACATCCTTGGTAAAGATGTGGAAAAATAAGTACTGTAGAATAAATCAACCTTTTTTATTGCAAAAGCATAAATCCTACACAGATAAATCTTTTGAGTTGAGTTGTTATTATGGTCTCTTATTTGTAGCTCTTGATGTTGAACTAAATCACAAGCATTTAAAGGCCTAAGTAAACGCCTTAGCGACATGCCAGTGCATAGTAATAGTTGTCTAAAGATGTTTTTTTAAGGACACACCAAACATTAGTTGTCCTTTAAGTATATTCACTTTACCTTGCAGTTTTGATGTGCAGCTTTAAACACTGTTCACTAAGAAATAAAGGCAAACCCCTGCTGTCTGTTTGAGCTTTCATTAAATGACGCAAGATCAGAACATGCGATCTATGACGGATACGCAGCATATCGAGGGTTTACAGCATGAGAAGATGAGTTTAGATATAGACACCGTTGTGTGTATGAATTTATCACAATACCACAAAGTAGGGATGTGTATTGGTAAAAATCTGGCGATACGATATGTATTGCGATACAGGGGAGACAATACGATTTATCGCGATACGATGAGTAAGATAATATATTGCGATTTTTAAAACTCAATTTAACTGTAGAAAGACTATCACAGCATTCTAAACACTCCAACCTGATTCACACTTTAACACATCCAGTTTTATTAGTAGCTCTAGCGGATCCACTGGAACGAAGAAGGTGAAAACAGCCACAAACTAGCAGTCATACTTTAAATTGTACTACAAAAATTACTGTCATCATTAATGGTTCCATTCATATCATTTTAAAAAATCGATATTTTGCTTTTGAACATCGATACAATATTGGGAAATAAAATATTGTGATATATCGGCGTATCAATGTTTTCTTACATCCCTACCACAAAGACCTACCTACCTAGACCATCTCTTTGATTATAGAGCTAGATTTAAAAAGGCATAAATTCATTTGCTGTTTTTAGAGCTTTCTACTGAAGTTTTCATTAAGATGTGAGATTTGGCCCGGCAGTGCTGTCAGCTGTATGAGAGCTTTTAAATCACACAGACTACCAACATGACACTGTGGAGAGACTCCTGAAGCTTATCTGCCAAATGGAGCACAGTCTGCACCCTTTAAGTTCTAGTTCCTAAATAACTGAAGATTTAATTGTGTAATTTAGTCCCATTTAGGGGGAAAAGGTTCTGTTTTTCAGACACTCTTGCTGGAGATTACATAGACTGATATACCCTGTGCTTAGCCCTGGCTCTTTAAAACAGAGATACTGGAATTTCTGGTCACAGTTTTATTTAACACCCATCTGTTATCCTGCATGGCTGAAGATAATTTTCATTACTTCTCGGCTTGTATGATAGTGGGTTATTCCAGCTCGGTTGCTATGGTTGTATGGCTGCAGATTTCAATGTAAAGATAAAACTGGGATACACTTTTAATCTTTTTTGTATTATTATTTTAATGCTAGACAGTTTTAAGAAATCTTAATAGGAGTTATGAAGATTACCTCCTACAATTAACATTACTATGGAGAGTACTAAAGTGCTTTAATTAGTTATACAGACCCTTTCCAAACAATTTGAATAGCATGGAAAAGTTTTATTTCCATAATTCCATTCCAAACGTTAAACTTCCATAGATTCAGGGCCCACACCTTAAATGATTTCAAGTATTTAGTTGTTTATCTGTACATAATTAGGGCTTACAGCTCATAAAACCCATGAAAACGGGAATTCAAAAAAATTGAATACTGTGAAGAAATCAGCCCAAAATTTACACGGCATGAATGTTTGAAACTGAGTGTCACACACTACTCTTCTAAGTTCAAAGCATCTGCACAGGTTTTTCCAGGTGTCAATAAATTGCTTCACTTTGGTTCAATTGTCTCAGTTAGGTTCAATATAGGGAAGACTGCAGACTTGACAACTGGCCAGAAGAACATCATTGATACCCTCCATAGGATGGGTAAGCCACAAAAGTTCATAGCTAAGGAGGCTGGCTGTTCAGAGTGCTGTGTCCAAGCATATTCATGGAAAGTCTAGTGGAAGGGCAAAATATGGCAGAAGAAGATGCACCAGCAGAAAAGCTGACCATGGGCTTCAGCGGATTATCAAACAGAGAAGATTCATGAATCTGGCAGAGACCCAGTAAGAGTGGAATGAGGCGGGAGTCACAGCTTCAAAAACCACCACATTCAGACGCGTCTCAACTGGGCCAAGGAGGAGGAGGACTGGACTGTTGGCCAGTGGTCCAAGGTCCTCTTTTCCGATGAAAGTAAAGTGTGCCTTTCATCCGGGAATCAAGGTCCAAGGGATTGGAGGAAGACAGGTGAGGAACAGAACCCAAGCTGCTTGAGGTCCAGTGTGAAATATCCACAGTCAGTCATGATTTGGGGTTTAATGTCCAGTGCAGGTGTTGGTAAACTCTTGCTTTCTTAAATCCAAGGTCACCGCATCAGTCTACCAGATGTTTTAGAGGACTTCATGATTCCTTCTGCTGAGGATCTGTATGGAGATGCAGATTTCATCTTCCAGCATGACCTGGCCCCTGCCCATACCACCAGAAGCACCAAAACCTGGTTTGATGCCCATGCCATCACAGTGCTTGACTGGCCAGCCAACCCCCCTGACTTAAACCCCATTGAGAATCTATGGGGTATTATCAAGAGGAAAATGAGGGGGCACAAGACCCAAAAACAAAGAAGAGCTGACGGCAAGCATCAAAAAAAGCTGGGCTTCCATAACTCCCAGGCAATGCCACAGGCTGATAGACTCAATGCCACAAGGCAGTGATTAAGGCAAAGGGATTCCCTACCAAGTATTGCAGATTGACATCGTTTTGAAAGTCACTTCACAGTATTCTAATTTTTGAATTCCTGTTTCGTGGGTTTTATGAGCTGAAACCCCTAATTATGTACTAATAAACAACTAAATAATTGAAATTGTTAAAGTTGTGGGCCTTGAATCTATAAACTAAAGAAGTATACATTTATGAATGGAATAATGGAAATAAATGAACTTTTCCATGATATTCGAATTTTTTGGAAAGGGTCTGTATTTGCATCTAATTTCTTATTTGTGCTTGTGTTTTATACACAAAACGTCTGCTGAGGGAAACATGTTTGTGACGTGTCAGCTCTTACTTTTTCTGTGTTCTTTTTAATATTCAGTTGACTTAGAAATGTCTTCTTTCATTTAAAGCTGAAGTTTTGAGCAAGGTGCCCACAAATGTGGGCTTTTCCTTATACTTGACTTTATTTGTTGGAGTAAATTATTCATGTAAATGCGTTATTTATATTCTTGCTGATTTTCACAACCCTGTTTAAAAAAAAGCAGATACAATTGATTTAAATACTCAGTAATTCACCATCATAAATGTGTAATCTAAGATCTGGGTTTACTTCAAAATGAAACGTATTTTGATTTTCCAGATTTCACAGGTAGTCAGATGTTGGCACTCTGTGAAAGCCTACTTACTAATTTGAAAGTTATAGTTATTTATTTATTTTAGAAATACATTTTATTTTAGAAAATTGCAAAGATTGCAACAATCTTTTTCACATTTTGTCATGTTACAACCATAGTTTTATTAATTATGATGTTTTGTTAAAGTTTGATGTGACAGGCCTTCACAATTCCAAACTTCCAAATGAATCTGAACATGGGCAGTAAATCACTGGATCAACACAGAAAACATGAACCCGCAGTGACACTTGGTAACACACTTTCTGAATTTTCTATTTAGTAATCTGTTGGATAGAACTGGATTTGATTGGACATCTCATCATGGAAGAGCCCCGAGTTTTTAGTGTTGTTTTTTTAACCATCCTCCTGTAGAAGCCTGCATTGGAAACACATGTACAGTATCTGTGCTCCATCCACAGCTTCCCTTATTATTTTCCCATGATGCACGTATCATGGGAACTCTGTGGGTCCAGTTCACGCAGTCATTCCTGTCTCATGATTCTTGTTTTAGGCCAATCATGTGACAGGCTATGCCTCATATAGTGGGGTAATTGATCTCATGCTGTGCTTCGTTAGCCACTTTAAAATGGCTGTTTGTTCCCTGTTACAGTGTTTCTGTACTCCTATCTGTTCAATTCCAGGTCATTAGCATGTTCATCTAAGATATTGTATAATTTATGACTAAGTAGTTTAAAGATTTTTACCAGTTGTAGTTTCTTTTTAAAAATTGTCTTGTGAATTTGCTTTCATCAAGTTGGCTCTAGATTAGAGTGACTGAGTTTAGATGGCATCTCTATGAAAACTAGCTGCTAAAATATACATACAAATTTGTTTTGCTATTTAAAATGTAGGAAATAATTTCAAAGTATGTATTTAATCAAGGGGCACTTAAATGGAGCTGATTTAAACAACAGGTGCCAAACTCCAGTCCTGAAGGGTTCTTTCTATGGTTCTACAGATGATAATGTAGAGACACATCTGAGTGCATGAGGATGTAATTCAGTCATTTACTCCAGGTGTGTTGGACACATCCAGAAGTTGCTGGTAACTTATCCCTAAAGACTGGAGTTTGAGCCTTTTGATTTAAAGGTTTTAGATGTTTGAACATGGGAATGTATTGCTATCTCTGTCGGTTTAGGTGGTGTGTGTGTGTGTGTGTGTGTGTGTGTGTGTGTGTGTGTGTGTGTGTGAGAGAGAGAGAGAGAGAGAGATTTGAGAACTTCTCTTGGCTGACCTGCTACTTCCCTTCTGAGCTGGTTTTGGTGACTGGAAATGCAGTTCATCAGAGTCTGATAGAGACTAATATTCAGCCACATACTAT
This sequence comes from Valencia hispanica, assembly GCA_963556495.2. Taxonomy (NCBI): domain Eukaryota; kingdom Metazoa; phylum Chordata; class Actinopteri; order Cyprinodontiformes; family Valenciidae; genus Valencia; species Valencia hispanica. The sequence goes on along the minus strand of OY747713.1, from coordinate 25,689,372 downwards.
AGGACCATCGATCACACCGCCCATAGCAGCTTGCTAGGAAGGAACATCATTAAAACATTTTTAGCACAACTTCAAGCCTAAACATTTCTATCCACCTAGACCAGTGTTTCTCAAACTTTTTTTATCATTCCCCTCTTTGGACAAAGGAGCATACACAAGCCCCCCCATGCTTTTATCGCCCCAACAGAATGGTGACCACGCCTGATTTTTAAAGTGTTTTATTTATTTAAATAGCCGAGTTAGTCTACAAGTTTTTAAGGGTATAAATTAAGGGGTTGTGCTCAGAAATATATGCTGTCAATAGTTGCTACATGTAGAACTTCAGCTCACAGCTGGAGAAAATAAAAGTTGTAGTTTTATCAAATTTACAAAGCTTTCAAAAGTACAGAATAAAAAAAAAATAAAAATAAATAAAGAGCAAGATACTCATCCCTGTATTTCCTCCGTGGTTGACCGTGTGACTTCTCTGAATCTGAAACGTTCCCTGATCTTTTTAGATATTTGTACATTTTGTAGATGGACTCTCTGATAATGGGGCTACTTCAGCTTGTTTTGTTCTGCTGCGATATATTCCAACGTCAAACTCCCAGCCCGATGTTCCAGGTCGCGGTTCTGTTTACAATGATGATCACAATTGTTAATTTATTTGAGTGTGTTTAAATTAAATTAACCAACTCCCCCCTCTCAAAAAATTACAGTGCAGTGAAACATTCACAACGATAGAATTTAGGGGGGAAAAACTATTTTAATCCCATTGATGTCACGCCCCAGCTGCTATACCTCTGCGCCCCACTAGTGGGGCTCGCCCCATAGTTTGAGAAACACTGACCTAGACTGACGGGCTGGACAAGGAGAGCTGACTCAGCTTGAGCTACCTCTGATGAAGACACAGTGGATGTTGAAACAATGGGTGTGCCTCAGTGTTGTGATAAAACTTCAGTAGTCCCCAGCTCTTGTTTGTGTCTTCTGTGTTTGCTATTTTGCAAAGAAGACTGGTCAAAGATTTGTTTTTATATCCACAAAGCTGGTAGACGGACCACAAATGACTGGCAGCTGTAGCTGCAGTAATAGGTTCTTCTACAAAATCCTGACTTGGAGAGGCTGAATACAAACGCACACAACACTTTAGCTAAATGTTATTTATTTAAAAAAATCTTAAAACGTGTGCATAATTTAATTTCACTTTATTATTCTGCACTGTGTGTTTGTCTGTTACATAAAGAAGTTTGCCGTTTTGTTGTGACAATATGTGAACTTGTTCAAGGGCTACTTTAGACTGTATTTTGGTTAGCTTGACTGTTGGGATACAGGTATTAACTGACTGACTGCTCTGATGCCTCCTCTGTGCTTATGTTTTGCTAATATAGTGCCTCTCCTTGTTCCTTGATGTGAGGCATTTCCTCAAAAAGGCCTGTGTGGACCCGCTCATATGGATTCTTATAAAAGAATAATAGTTTGAATTGTGTTGAAATATCTCATTGTTAAGTGATTTCTGTTTTTAAGCCTAAAACTGTTTTACTGGTTTTAAAAGTGACTTAATTATTTAAAATTCTTTACGTTTCTTTATCAGTCTGATTCTTACTGAGGTCTACTCTGATCAGGTATAACAATATGGCAGGTAAATAACTATGAATATTTCTTTGTCGTGCCACCTGTTTGTGAAATATGAGCCACAACAAGGGAAGATTCCGTGTTGGTATTTAAGTAAGTTTAACAAGAGCCAACCTGTGATGGTGGGATAACTGGGTCAGAGCCTCTCCTTAGCTGATGCTGGTTCTGATGGAATGGTTTGAGAATACAGAGTTCATCACAGGTTGTTGGCTGCAGACTAGTCAGGGTACTCATGCTTGACCCAATCTATGGCTAAAAAACCCCAAATAACAACGGTTTGTTGATTTTATTTTATTTATTTTTTTTGGCAGCACATGGATGGTTGGGTCCATGTGTGGTGCTTACCTGATAAACACACGGCGGCTCGCTGGGAAGATGGCAAGCCAGCGAGGCAATGTGATGCTTTGGGTGATGCTCTTCTGAAATACCTTGGGTCCATGAGGGTTTTGCAATTTTAAATAATACATTCCATCTATCAAAGCATTGCCACAGTCCATGTGCACCTTTTAATGAAAACTGCATAGCCTAATGTCTGCTGCCTCTTTCAGCAATCCCACAGAGCCAGAATGATTGAGAAGTGGTTTTAAGTTATTGACTCGACCTCTAAATTCCCCAGATCTCAATCCAATGGAGGATGTGCCAGACAAACAAGTCTGATCTTTGAAGGCTCCATCTTGCAGCTTACAGGACTCGAACAATGTGCCTGTATTGTCTGGGTGCTAGAGATTCTGTGGTGGCACAGTATTACATATATGTAACAGCATACATAGTACAAATATAACAAGGAACTGCTTTGAAACAACAATTGTATTTTAAGTGCCATGCATTAAAATTCTGCATGCCAGTAATATATCTGGCCTGCTGTATCGGGTTTTACTGCATTTAATATCCACACTTTGTGTATTTGCTGTGGCAGTGATGCTAAAGCTCTTTAAAATGGTAGGGAAATTGTGATGAAGGAACAAAGGAAAATAGTGAAGAGGTAGTGACTTAATAATCTATGTTAGGGCTGGACAGTTTGGGGGGGGAAGCATATTGATTAAAAAGGAAATATTGATCGATATCAATAATCAGTGGCTATAAAAAAAAGGTAGAACATATATTTTAAGTCTATCCGTGGCCATTTTATGCTATTCTTTAATGATCTAATTTTAATAAAGAACACACACATACTGAATTCTATTCAACCCTTTTTTAATTCAAACACCTACTTAGGTCCCGCCACAACAACTTTGGTAACCATAGTATTTTGTTTGTTTTATTTTGTTCATAATTGTTACATTTAGCTTTGTGTATTCTCTGAATTTTTAAAAATACTTTTAATACTTTTTTAAGCACTTTGTTTAGCTCTCATGCTGTTTCTAAATGTGCTTCATAAATAAACATGGTATGGTATTTACTGTTGATGTGTGTGTCCTGTATCGGTTCACAATGACACGCGACATTTACCTGCTGGTGAAGTACTAGAACTTTTTCTGGACAATTTCCTCCGCCGCTCCTTGCATCTGTTGCAGTTCAAGTGATTTGCTCTCGTTTGTGGTTTGAGAAGGGGCAAGGGCTTGTTGAGGGAGCTGTCTGGGTTTGTAATTGGTTTGAAGTAAGTAATGCCTGTTGTAATAACCTACCCAATGGGCAATAAATCAAAACATTAATAAAACAAACCTGATGTGTTTTATTTTTCTCTACAATGAGCAAAAACGGCTCATAATTCGCCATCTACCTGTGCGATGAACCCGAATCAGAAATACTGTTTATTAAATTATGTGTTTGTTTATCACAAGTCATGTGATTGCGACATTCAACCATTGTTTATTGCATATTTTCCTAATTTCGTACAGCACACCTGTGGGAGTCAGGCCAGTAAACAGGCTGGGGCTATGTTTGTTGCAAAACACAAATATACTATCAGGCAGTTGGTTATAATATTAGGCCTGATTGTGTATGATAGAGTGATGGATACGTTAAAGAAACTTCATTAATTAACTTTTTTTTCCTTTAAAATCTTTGAGTGTTTTTTGTGTGATAGCTTTATAACAGAAACCTAGAGTTAAATGAATGTCCTTGTTGCTCATAAGGAACGGATAAACTCGCGTACTGAAAGCACACAGTAGCACTTTCTCTCCATTACTTCCACAATAGCCAGTGTAGCCTGGGGCATCCTCCCCTCTCATTCTGGCTGACTAGCATTACTGCTGCTGCTCCGAGTTGGACTGGCCTCCCAGGATTATCGCTTTGCTGTAATCTGGGACACAGCAGATTATTTTTTTCATCTAATGCGCCCCTACACACACACCACATGACCCTCTTATACAAATGGAGCCTCTCCTACTTTCTCCTCGCTTGAGAGCGAGTGAATGAGTGGAAATGGCAGGGAAACTAGAGTTGAACTTCAGCGAGCAAGCATCTCAAAACTAGTGGCTGTGGTTGCACAAAGGGATGTTGGAATGATGGACTGAGAACTGACCTTTGAGATTATAGTGGAGAGGAGTAGTTTGTGTGTGATCTGCAGCAGCTGCTTGAGGGGACAGGTAACTTATTAACGGCCTGCAAGAAGCAGAGCGTTTACAACCCTTCGTTTTTTGCACCAATGAGTAATGAAAACGTGGTGTTGCTTTGTTTCGTTTTGACCTTCTGACTGCACTTAAACCAATCTAAAATCTGCTTAAGTGTTCATCACAAAGAGAACAAGAGCCCAGAGTGTCGTAAGCAAGGAGAGACGGTGGCAACCAGCACGCGGCTGGATCACATGCAGACAATCAGAATGCGGCCGGCTCTGCTTAGGTAGTGATAGCGGCGAGGAGGTGGTTTTCACGGCGGCGTACAGCGACCTGTAAATATGGAGCCTCTGGAGGAATACCACTCTCCGTTTGACTTTGACCAAGGAGTCAACTCGAGTTACCTCTACCTCTCCCCAGCTTACAGCGACACGCCGCCCAGTTCGCCAGCTGTCAGATCCAGAGGTAATCACAAGGAGGAAGGGGAGAGGCTGAGTGGAGGGTGTGTGTGTGTGGGGGGGGTGTGTGCGTGTGTGTGTGTGTGTTCACTGGACAAGGAAAAAAAAAGGCAAACATTGCTTTGGGTCACTGAACTGAAAGAATTTGGGGAGCACAAACTGTAAGAGGAGGGAAAAGCTTATTATTGTAGGTGGTGACAAAAGTGTTTGCTTTTACTGTTAAGTTTTATTCTTTTACATGAACATATGTTGTATCGCATTTTGACTGTTTTATTTCCAAAGCCAATCAGCTCAAATGTTATCTTTGCTTTGAGTTTCTGGGTTGATTTAATGTTGTCAGAAAATAACTCGCCAACAATGTTGACATTACTTTCTATTCGTTTTCAGTGTTTCATAATCTCAGAAGTATATTAAACTGACTATCTGGTTTTTACGGTTTATGGTGGGGAAAGATAAAATTGAAGTGACTGGGAGAATCTGTTGGATTTGGCTCCTACTTCTTTCTCTTCTGATTCATGGAAACTCTGAACTTACTATGAAAGTAGTATTGCCTTAGCCTCTATGTGGATGATATTTAGTCTTCTTTACATAAGCCATGACAAAAACCTCTCTGAAAGTGTTTCCACATTGTTCCTTGTAAGAGCCAATAAAACACATTCCTTTACATTCTCTCCTTAACTGGAGTAGTCTGTGTTTTACTTTCGCTATCGAGATCTCAAAAATCTTGCAAAAGTTACCTGCCACTGCGTTTTATTTTATTTTTTGTTCACCCAGAAATTCTGTCCTTTCTTTCAGATCTGTTTGTGTTCGACTTCTAATTGTTTATGCTGCTTTGACATTTACACAAAGTGGGGTATTCATTGGGGAGAACTTGTGAGGAGGAAACGGTGTGGCTCGAGGGGCTGGGGGAGTGATATGCAGTTTAGTGTAACAAACTAAACTTCTACATACAAACTTCCCTGCATGTGCGGTATTTAAAGCTACAAGATCTTCAGACCTTACGTTGCATAAATATTAAACTGTTTCATAATGCTGTATGTCCTAATGTCTCCTCGGTGCATTTAGTTTTTTCAGATAAGATTCACTTGCTTTCACCAAACACAGCACTGCTTTTCAATTGCAGCATAGTTTGTGACCACTTTGTGTCATAACAGACACTAGCACATTTCAGAAAAGGAGGCCTGTGCAGATATCATAGGATTGGTACATACTACATCAGAATTAGATATAATCACCAGAAGCAACCAAATGATTGGGTTTTTATAAATGTTTTTGTGTACTTTATGGATATTTAGTCATTTAAATATTCCTGTTTCTCTGGTACTGGGGATACACAAGTCTGAACCACAACTCTTAGATATGATCTAGAGTTTGAGAAGTTAAATAACCCATTAGCCTTGTTTAGACCTCTGTAGACGGCTCCTGTTTCAGCTTTCGGATTGGTGTGCCTCATTTCTCACTGAAGTAAAAGACTTCCAACATGAACTTCCTATTTTGACTTCTTCTCTTTAGCCATGTTTTTATTCAGTCATTTTGTTTCTGCTTTTTCGTGTTATTTTGTATTTTACTTCCTTTAATTAAAATACTACAATTTTTAAGATATCATAGTCATATTTGTTATTTTCCACTCTAGCTGATTTTCATAGTAGCATGCTATCATTTTAATGTGTTATTCTATCTGACCAGCACCAGTTTGTCACTCTCTAAAGGATGCCTCTGCATGAATTTTATAGATATTCATTTGCACTAGAAAGCCCACTTGGTAATAAATATGCTGCCAGAGATGGCAAGATCAGAGCACAAGTGTGTACACTCTGGGTTATTAGTGTAAAGAGGTAAAAAAATGACTTCATCCATTTGTCAGGTATGAAAAAAACAAAAGGTTTTCTTGTTGCACATCTTGTACCTTTTTCTGTACCGTCTATTCCAGCAGAGGAGACTTGTGAAGGAAGGGTGGTTAATCTGCGTTTCTTTGCATTTTTGTACGTTCCAGGTTTCCAGGAGCAACCAGACTCTGTACCAGAGATGGGAGAGGATGCAGTGACATCTGTCGGTCCATCTCCTCTTCCCCCCGTCATGACGGAAGAAGAGCGTCAGGAGCTGCAAGAGGAGCTGGCTAAGGTCAGGAGGGAACGGGGATTAAATCAGTAATGTCTCTGAGTTTACTAAAGACGGCTATTCTTAGCAGTGTTACAATACGAAGCTGATTATTGTTTACCTTTTAGATAGGGCAGTTCTTTGCTTTACTTACATTATTCTGCTCGGTAGCTAGTTATATAGTAAATCAAAACAAATCCGTTTTCCATCTTCACCACCTACTTTATGTCTACACTGGCTCAAGCTCATCCAATAAACCTGTATGATCTTGTTATTGAAATTCATCAGATTTTTGCCTTGGATTATTAGGAAACACTGCTAAAATGCTTATCATGAACAAGATCAACATGTCTTTGCATAGCCCGTTATGATATTAGGCGGGGATGTATTTTTGTTATTACAGTGCTAATATAAACACAGCTGGGTAATAAAATTAGGATTTATCTATATAATAACCTATAAGAATGACATCACACAAGGCGGCAAACACAATCACTAGACTGTGAAGATGATCAGCTGACTTTAGTAAACACTACTAAGGGATTTTTGACCGATTCCTATGTGAATCCTAGTCTGTTTTTAGGATAGAGAACAACATGATGATCAGACGAGCCAGAGAATTTTATTTGTTTTTGTTTTCCACTGATGGATGGTGTCTAAAGTCCTTCAAGGTTAAATTAAGGACCAACTCCTGATTTGGTTTGGTATAATTCAGCTTGGTGTGTGTGTGTTTTTATCGGTCAGGTTGAAGATGAGATCCAGACCCTGTCCCAGGTGTTGGCAGCCAAAGAGAAGCAGCTTGCGGACATTAAAAATAAACTGGGCATCACACCTTTAAACGAGCTGAAACAGAACCTCACCAAAACCTGGCAGGAAGTCACTACTTCCACAGCGTGAGTACTTTTACCTCCCAGTTTGTGAGGTGCATTCTTTATGCAGTTGTGTTAGGACTATCAGGCTTTTAATCTTTTGTGTTTTATTATTTTTCTCGTATCTGACTAAGAACCAGTTTTGCTTCATTGCATTGTGAAATAATAATAATTAAATGACTGAGCATGTCCAGAGATGCCTTTGAAGTATGTTTTTCTATTAACAGAATGGAAACCGCTTGAGCTACAGCTTTACAATATTTAAATGATTCCTTATTGTTTCTGAACATGCTGAAAACAAAGCTGGCTCTCAGGACTACTGAGAGACAACTCCTTCTCTGCTGTCTGAGGGGAGAAAAAGATGTCGGCACTGTTGACAGGTTGCCTGTGGCTTGTGTGAAGCAGTTTGATGGGGTTTATACTACAGGAAATTAGTGGCATTCTGATTCTCCCAGGCTTACTTTAAATGAAAAAGACATTGAAGCTTTATTCTGACCTCGATGTTTCTTTTCAGCCTTTGATCTGTCAGTCTTTTTTTATTACATTCATATCCTTCTTCCTTCGTCTCCCCCTGCTGCGTTTCAGCTATCGCAGAACGTCTGAAACTCTGTCCCAGGCCAGTCTGAAAGCTTCAGCAGCCTTCACCAACATGGGCTCAGCCATTAGCAAGAAGCTCGAGGATGTCAGGTATGTTAGATGCAAGGGGAAAGGTTTCCTGTGTGTGTGTATATATAGATAGATAGATAGATAGATAGATAGATAGATATGTGTATGTTTTTCTTTTTTTTTCTTCGGAAAGCTCTTTAATTTTCATTTCTTTTTAGTTGGAGCTTAACTGTTTGACAGCTGCATTATTATAATTAAACGAGGAAGATCAGATTTTCCTGTATGTTTTCATTAGAGATGCACCGATTAGTCTTTTTTTTCCTGGCCAATACCGGTTTTTGGCTTGCTTTGAAGTCTGATTTGTCAATTCAGTTTGTATCTATTTATTTTTCTACTTGGAAAATAATTATTATGTGCTGCCCATTGATGTGCTGCAGTACAAGTTTTGAATACAATAGAAAATTAAGGAATTGCACAGTTGTTACCATTTATGCATCAAAGTACAACTTCCCAACCTTTATCCTATTCAGTTATTTGTATATTTAATTATTTCATACTAAAAGTCAGCACTGACACATCTAAGTTCAGTTAAGATCAAAATTAATGTTCTTGGCAATATAAATCTAATTGAAAACAAGGGGGTCATATCTCTCAAAAAGATGTAAAAGCAATATCGATTTTGAAAAACAAGTTTTGATTTACATTTCATCAATAATGGTACGTCGAATTATTTGCCTTTTCTCAATAATCAATGGGAAAATATCCATTGGTATTACTGTAATTATACCATTCTTATAATTGCGGACCACCTTTTTAAACGTTTCCACCAGTATGTTGACGATTTATCTTCTGTGATTCAATTCAGTCTATTTATAAAGCGCAGATTTAAAACACATGTCATCTCAAGGCACTTTACAAGAAAAGTAATTTCAATTCAATCGTACATGCATTCCAATTAATCCTTCAGTTCATTATTCCAATCAGTTTAAAAGTCTCCTTGATGTGATGAACTCCAAGTCTTGGAGACAGGAAGGCTTACTTGCCATCACCCTAATCTTTAGCTCTGTCCAAAGGTTCTCTATCAGATTCAAGTCAGGACTCTGCCTGGGCCAATCCAAAATGTTAATATTCATTCCACTCAGTAAGAGATGATGGTCAAATTAAAACATTACGTCAAACCTAAATCTGCTAATGATGTGAGTAATTTCGGGATTAACTCTACGTATTTGTCAATGCATTTATAGATGGAAAATAATGGGAGTTCTTCAATTTGGTGCATTTATAAAAAAAGAGCAAAAACAATAAAATAAAAATATTTGACCTGCCAAAAGCAAATCAAGATCTCTGTCTAACTGATTGGTGCATCTCTAGTTATAATTAGTGATGAACCAATCAGACATTTTCTGACATTTTTCAAACACCCACTTAACTTTTATTTCATCCATCCATACACTCGTCTATCTATTCATGATTAGCAGGATTACACACAGTTTAAAAACACCGAACGACAGCTTGTTCAGAGAGAGATTCACCTCTCGTTGATCTTCCCCAGGACCTAAGCTGTCTTCTACTCTGTCATCCTTCTTCTCTCGGGATTATTGAGCTGCAAACAAGATTATTAGCCCCTGTCAAAGCTGCAGTGTGCTGAGAAATGCAGCCTCACAGATTCTGAGTCGGTTGGGGGGTTGGGGGGGAGCGAAAGAACTGAACCCACAGTGGTCAGAGGCGTTTTGTGTGTCTCTGTGATATTATTTGTGTATGTCCTTTTTGGTTCCTTTATATGGGTCTGTTTGATGAGCAGATATTCACCCTAATGCAGGGGATTAACACATATCCTCTGTGATAGTACACAATCGATCTTAATGGGATAAAGCAGGGTTTATAGGCTTTACGCACTTGGTAGAATAAATTACGTTTTGTTCTGTATGTGAAGCTTTTCTTACCTTTGTTCTTTCTGTGCACGCAATGTTTTTATGCAAGATCACTAAGACCAGCTTTCTTCTCCTTAATGCTATCGGATAGTTTACAATCAATACAGCATTCAGCTAGTATGCCAGCAATAAGGTAAGGAGCAACCTAACTATTTTAGGTTGATGTTGGAGGCACACAAATGATAAATATAACATAACATGAGGGAAATAAAGTTAACATGTTTGTCCACAGTGTAAAATTATGCAACACCGTCCAGTCTTATTGGCCCCCTTATTTTAAAAAACGTTGTAATTGCAGTACCATAATCTGCCACTTTTTAATTCCAACCCTTAATTTGGTAAATAAAATATAGGTGAAGAACTTTTCCTGTCCACACTTCTAATTGGGAAATATAATAGAGGACATGCCTTTCATACAAGGCAGATGTGTTTTGATCTTTTGTAGCACAGAAAAGGACATAAGAAAACAGCTACTTGCTATAACACACAATGCTTTGGATTAATTGTGCATGCAACTTCCAGGCTGGTATTCATAGATGCTAAACATTAAAACTTTACTTTAAATTTAATCATATCTGCACCTACATGTTTCAAATATTGGGAGACTGACCTTAAGAAATAGTGTCTGTTCACATGGAAATGCATATTTAGCTGCTTTGTTAACTGTTACTGATGGAAAAACAAAAATACAAATAAAACATTCAATATTGATCTGGTGTTTTATCTGCATTTACATTTTTGAGAGCACATCTGGTGGTCAGTTGTAGCCCAAGGACAATATGTGGTAAAGTTTTGCCTCTCTGGGCTTTTTGTTGGCAACATCAAAAGTAGCAAACATACAAAAATGAATATTTGTTCATGTGAGACAGCCACCCCCCATACACACACACACACACACACACACACACACACACACTTTGTTTTTTATGAAGAAGTGCCAGTAATTGTAGAAGACGTTGCAAGTAAAGAGCAGCATCTTCTGTTCATGCTAGAGATTATACTGCATGTCTGAGTGTTAACTGTAAAGGCTCCAAACAGTATCAGCTCGCAGCAACACTGCAGTCTGAATAATCTCCCTCAGCCAGGCTGCTGTTTCTTCAGGTTAACAGAGGTCGAACAGAAATGCTGTCCAAAACATGGAGATAAAACCCGAGGCACCATCTAAAGACTGCATGTGGGGAAACGCCCGCCTTCAGAAACACGTCTGCATGCAGACAGAAGTTCTGCCCTGAATTTTGAACTTTATTCAGCTTCAGGGTCCCAAAGTTTCCTGCATTAATTTGAGACCAGATATAATTACTTTTAAAAACATGTTGGCTGCCTTATCTCCTCATCTTCTTTTATTCAGCTTTTTTTTCATGGAAAACGACACCAAGTAGCTTTTCAGTGGAAACGGATCTGGATAGAATGGGGTCACCTCAGGAAAGCCTGCTTTGTGAATATTCGGTATCAAATATCTGGACCTCCTTAAGTTGTTCTTACTGTTCGCGTTTGCCTTGCAGTCTGTCTGTGTTTGTCAACTTATTATCTCTTCTTCTCCCACTTAACAGGAACGCACAAACTTTCAAGTCATTTGAGGAGAAAGTAGAGACACTGAAGGTAATTGATTAATAACTGGATTTTGGATTTGCATGATGTGAACAGAAACCGATAAATAGACTTTTATTGTATTAATAGAGGAGGAAACTAAGTAAGGCGCTCTCTGCTGAGTTCTCTAACAACCATAGATAAGTGTCATAAGCATCATTTTATCTGTGTGAAACAATACTGGATTATGCTGTATGTCTTTATTTTAAATTTTTTGTTTTAATACTGTGATACAGTCTGCAGTAGTGTTTTTACTGAGTTATTATACCACGAGAATCTCATACCTGTCCATGCCTTGTATGAAATTCTCACAGTAGGATAGAGCTGGGTAAAAACACTATACCACTGAATTTGCTTTTATTGAAAAGCAACAGTTCTTTTATGCTGATGCTAAAATTGATAATTATTACTCTTATATTAATGCTTAATATAAATGATGTATTTTTATTTGGATACATAAACAGATTGAGAGTGAGAGAGGATGCACAGCTGCAGAAATCTGCTGTAAAGAAAGCATATTCACATTTCTGACTCATCTCATCCTCTCAGTTTTAGTTTTATGCTACCTTCCATCAATACGTTTTCATTTATTCGAACGAGCTGCAGACTCGCGTCTTATGATTTCAGCAAAACTGAGCCTGTGAAAGCTTTATATTTGTTGTTTTGCAGAAGATTGTTTGTGCATAAATGATATTAACATTATGGAAGTCAGTAACAGAAATATTCTTCCTCCTCATTCAGACTAAGATCACCCCTGCAGGATCCACCAGTGCTCCCAGTAACCAGGACGACAGCGTCCCTGAAACCACTGAGGCTTTGATCAACCAACCTGAGGGTCCTCCCACTCAGGACGCACCCATGCAATGAAACCAATCGTATCCCTTTTTCCTCACTTTCACCCTCTAACCTGTTGACCCCCACCCCTCTGACCAGTTTAACTATTGTGTGCCAGTCTCCCTTAATTGGAAACAAATGCCTTCCCAGCATCCTGTGCGATCGACTTGTCCTCCACGTGCGCTCAGTCGTTCGTTTGTTTGAAACTAAAACCATTGGATGGCTTCATGCACTTGTTCTCATTTATTTTATATATATTTAGTTGGTTCAGACTCACTGGTGGAGGAATCCTTTTTTTTGTTGCACTCCTTTTTTCTTTGCCTTTTTTTCTCACTAGAAAAGCTTGAATGCCAAACATGCTCCAGTGTACTTAAGTTTCTTTATAACATTAACACTTGAGTGCAGAAAACAGCACAGTTAGGATAATTGTAGTGTACTTAAAAAGTTTATTAAATGTTGGAGTCATTGTTATGAAACCTGGGTGGCTTGGGCTTGCATTTTGTTCCTGGGCCAAACTGTTTACCAGAGAAATATACCCTGGCCTCCGAGCAGTGAATTTACAATAACATTTTTGTATCATATGCTGCTCTCTGGACGCTCAGCTTTCCGGGTTTGATACACTGTGTCATAAATATGACTACTGACTGCAGATTCAGGCTTTTCACTTCTCATTGTAGAGAGCCTGTCATCCCCCTCCAACACACTCGGAAAGCTGCAGGAACACAGCCAAGATCAGCAGAGCAGCTCAGAGCAAACACGGCGTCAAGGTCCAGCCTTGACCTGAGGTGACAGAGAAATAAATGTAGCCTCCACAGCCAGCCAGAGTCAATATTTGAACACTAGTGCATTGTTTCTGCGAGAGCGGCAACACCCAACTTACCCATGCTGTGTAGTATACAGCACTGCCTGCAGTGTTTTCCTCCTTTTTCTATTGTGAGAAAAACAAGCTTTATTGATTGATTGTTGGCAGACTGCAGGGTTTCATAGAGTATTTGTAGGAAATGTTTCTTTTGCATTTATCAAATAGATTTTTAAAAAGATCAAAACTCTTTCAACCGTCAGATTTGGCTTTACAGCCTCATGCTGCTTTATATCTATTATATGCTGGAAGCAATTAAACTCTAAATTATTTTGCTTTAAACAGTGACATGATCAATAAATCTCAAACGGGGCTGAGATAAAAAAATAAATAAAATTTTTAACTAAGTGAAGGACACAAACACTTCTACTGGACTCTGCATCAGCAAGCTGGTGCAAGTCCTCCCCTGCTGGTGGATAAGAGGTATTTCATGAATGTAAATCAGCTCCTTCTATCAGTATAAAACATGAGGGATGCTGCTGGGTGTACAGACTGTGGATCAGGGAGAAATCTAGTGTTAACATCCAGTTTTGTAATATTCTCAATAAAGAGTCTCATGTTTTATTGAACACTATTTTTCCAGCAATGATTTATTTTACTAACAGAATAAAGTATGGTTTTCACACTGTCTGGAAATGTTTAATTCTTTAAGCATGAAGACGAAACAAATTATTGTTAGAAGTATTAAAAAAAACAGACGGTCGTGGCAGATGGCCGCTCCTACTGAGCCTGGTTCTGTTGGAGGTTTCTTCCTGTTAAAGGGGAGTTTTTCCTCTCCACCGTCGCTACATGCTTGCTCAGTATGAGGGATTGCTGAAGGATTGCTGTGGTTGGAAAGTCTGCATCAACGGGGCCCAACCTCACGCCAATGACTGACGCAATCTGCTGGGATTCCTTAAATAGGAAACTTTTTAACTGATTGGAATGTTTGTATAAATGTATTGAAATGACTTCTTGTTAAGCGCCTTGAGATGACATCTGTTGTGAATTGGCGCTATATAAATAAACTGAATTGAATTGATTATCTAAAACATAAAAATGTACATTACTGAAAAATAAAGGGCTGTTATTCTAGCTTGAGTCTCCAACGTCTTGCTTCATGGCCCCAATTGGCTGTTAATAACTTTAGACAAAGATGTTGAATTGATGAATATTTTAAAACTCAAAAGTAATTTGACAGTAATGTCAAATTACTTTTGAGTAATTTGACATTACTGTCATGTAATTGTCATGTAATTTGACAGTTCCAAAACTTGTTCCAGTTTGAATGCCAAAAAAGTGCTGACTCTTGTGTTTTGAGAATTTTTTGTTTTTATTTAAAAAAAACTGAAGGTAACGCAGACCACAAATTGTTCTTTCAACAGTCCATATTAGCTGTAGGGGTAAGAGTTAATGTTTGATGAGTCTGGAACAGAACTTATTTAAGTTGGTTCAGACATCAGAAAAGCCGTGAAATGGCAGTTTGGCCAACTTCCAGTTTTGTGTTTGATAATTTTCCGACCATACAGCTCAACAAAAAAAACTCAACATGTCCAGATTTATTTTAATGGCTGGCAGAAATTGGAGCCTGGAAAAGTATGAACACTTTAAAATAGGAAAATGTGAAGGAAGCCTGCATGTTAGGCAAGGGAATTTTATGTGGAGTCATATTTTAAAATCTCACAGCTATTGTTTAGTAATGGCAACAAAAACATGCCCTGAAATTAGAACCCTTTGAGGTAACTTGCCTCGTGTGGAAGGAACGGGTTTTTAGCTGTTAAGAAGCTGAGAATAGCTGATTAACCTAAATCAGATGCAGTACCTTAGATGACCACATGAGGGCAGCCAAGCACAGAAGTGGCACCTACTTTTGATGGCTTTATTTTTCTATTCCAGACCAGACTACCTGGAGCCAGAAGGCTGGCTGCTGTTGCATGAACTCATACAATGGCTGGCTGTTGTAATAAAGTAGACCTCTAGAGGAGACAATGTTCATATTTAGCTTCTGACTGAGAAAAGGGGGCTCTGCATGATGATTTTACTAACATTTAGCCTATTTTAAGAGTTTCCAAATTTCATTTGTGCCTTTTTGTTTCTGTGTATCAATTATAATTACAGGTTGAATCTTGCTTAAAATGATGACAAACAAGCCATGAATACAATTGTAGTACACTGAAAAATGGAAGTACTTCTAATTTAAACCAAAGTGAAGGGGGAAAATGTATTCCTACTGTTACTGAGTAAAATTTACCTAATTTATACATCAGTTTTATTTGGTAAAACTAATTCTGCTTTACGTCCTTACATTTGCTCATATCATTCCACACCCGCTCCAATACACAGATGGTTAGTGGCCTATGTATTTAGAGCATTTCTAGCCATACAAAGCACTTTTACAATAGAGCCACATTCACCCATCCATTCATACATAGATTGTAAGCAATTTGGGATTAAGTGCCTTGCCCAAGGGCATATTGACATATGGCAGTGGAGGAAGCTGGAACTAAACTAATCACTTTGCAAGACAACTACACCCCCCACTGAATCACAAGTCAGCTTTAATGACAACATAAATATTACAAGAAGTTTCTATAAATTAAGCCTAAAGTTTCTCAAGCCCCTCCTCCTGCCACCGCCAACCAATAGAAATCTAGGAAACCATCCAAATACCAGGTCTGCAATCTTGCAGAAAACATAAGACAAAACTCTAAGAACGAATTCTCCTCTGACTCTACATGAAAAACAGCCGCAATTGACTGCCATATTCTTTTTTTAAATGTGATGTTTTCCCACTTACTAATACCACCCTGACCAGTAAGATCCATTTTACAAACCACCTCTGGCAACTATGCAAAAAAAAGGGGGGAAAGACACACATTTATTTAACAAAAAGCTGCCAAAAAAGCTTTATTCAGTTATAAGTGTATGCTGCAGAATGAATCTGTCTGCAGAAAGTCTAAACTGTACAAACATCACCAGTAAACGCGAAAAAGGAAAACACGTTTTACAACCAGATAGATGGCAGTTTCTACACAGAAATCACAGGAATAAAAACATTACAGTTAACAGTCAGTCCGATTCTTATGTAGAAAAGGAAAATCTTCATATACTGATAGAAGCCATTTTTTATTGTGTTAAAGAATATAAGGAAACATCAGAGGTGCAATAGAATATACATTTTGTGAAAGACAAGGTATATATTGCAAGTATTTCTGTATGTTGGTTTGATAAATATTCCCAGACCGATTCAGTGTGTGACACTGACGACTGTTTGTGTGTCTTATGGAGAAGTAGACCATTTTAAATGTGCAGAAAGCGAACATTCAGTTCAAACATGGCTTTGTGTGTGAGGTCCAAATCCCAAATTTACTGTTTGGGATACATTTCCATATTTTTTTTGTGTGTTTTTATTTTTTATTTTTTGGAACTAACTGCTGAGGTAAGTGATGGTTGATGCCAAACTCATATCTGAACGTCAACTTTGCAGAGGTGGCTCAGCATTAAGAGGTCAAAAGATGGAAAGAAGTTTAATCAGTTCTCTCTCACCATCTTTTATAAAGGTTATTTATTTTTTACTCTAGGCTAAGGCAAAATCTGAAAGCACAATGAGAGCAGTGGTCCTGCCTTTCCTTCCATGATGCTCTGTTCCCTACTTATCAATGTAAAATCAAACTTATTTCAAGCTAAACCTTTAAATAAAACTGTAAGGTTGTAAAAATACTTTATCAGAACATACATGACTATATTCCAAAGTGGTCACATAGGGGTCTATATAAGCCTATTGAATTGGAGACGAGCCTTACTTATCTAAATATTCTTCATACAACACACATTTTAAAGAGCATAGAGTTAGAATCCAAGAGGTGTAAGAACAGACCCCTGGAAAGTGTAACACAATGTTAGACCTTGGGAAAATAAGGTCCTGGAAACTTAATGGAACCCATGAACAGATCAACTCCATAGGAGTGACAGAATCTTAGGGATGCTGCCCCTTTAAAAATACAGAACCACAGGTACCTAGATCTCTAGTAATATAGACCCAATAAAGAAAAACAGAAACGTTTCCAGAAAACTTTTTGACCTTAAAAGCAAAATCAAACTGAGTAAAAGATTTCGTCCAGAAACAACCTTGAAGATAAGCAGCACACAGTGGCTTACCAAATAACCACTCTTCAACTTTTCTACATTTTCTCACATCCCAACCACAAACATCTGTGATCAGGATTTTATGTCACAGACCAACACATAGTAGTGCGTAAAGATAAAGAGGAAACACTTTTTTTTTTAACAATTGAAAAATCTGGAAAGTGTGGCATGCTTTTGTATTCTGCCCCTTTTTATTCTGACCTTGAACAAATTCTTGTGCAACAAATTGCCTTCAGAATTCACCTGATCAGTAAAGAGAGTACACCTGTGAGTATGACATTAGGTCCAGGGGTTTACGTTGAGGGAGAGGTTTGAATCCGGGTTGGATTATACAACCTTAAGATCTCTGTGATGGACTGGCGCCCTGTCGGGGTGTACCTCGCCTCTCGCCCAGTAACTGCTGGAGAGTCATGTAAATCATGTAAGCTTAATTAAAACTGTAAACATGTCTTTTGCAACGGATTGTTTTTTTTTTAGAATTCTCTTGAAAATGTACAATTAATACAATTTCTTTAATAAAAGACGACAGCGATTGAAGCCTGCTAACATTACAGATCGAGCCTGTGCACTACATGTGCTGCACCTTGTCATCATACCAAACAAACACAGAGCTCCCTGCCACTCATGGCTCACTGAGGCCTTAATTCCTGCATTTCCATCCCTGCATGCTGCTGCTTAGAGGCAAATCTCATTGTTTCACCCCTGAGCTTCAACCAAAGCCGAGTTCCTCTGTTCAATTCTTATCTTGGTCAGTGGATTGAGGGCGATGCTCTGCAGTTCTCTATGTTTATAATGATTAGTCACACTGGCTGGTACAAAGAGTGCCAGTGGGAGGCTTATTAAGTCGTGTAGCTGATAACGCGTGAGGTACGACAGCTTGCACGCTGAAATGTGCATTATGGCTGTGAAAATGAGAACGCTTCAGTCTGATTGTTTGGAACTGAGGTTTCTCATGCTCACGGCAAGCTTTTTGTGTTCGCTTCCACCGACGAAAACAAACAGGAGGAGGTGTGAGTGTTACATTGAGCAGATGGGACATACCTTGGGAGGTCACTGAAACGACTCTGCATCACCTCACTGCAACACGCAAAAGCTAGCAGCTCCACAGCAGAGCAGACCTTCTCAACCCAGACTGGAGCAGCTTCCATGTCATCCCAGGGTGAGACCCAAAGCCATAGGGACATATGTCAGACAGCAAGATATCATGTCCAAGTGTGAGGGTTTTTGTGGAAGGGTCTGAGATGGTGAAACTGAATGGAGCCCGGGGAGCAGAAGGGATCTAATAGGTGATCTTCATAGTTCTGTGAAAATATATCAGGCCATTTACAGATGTCTTCTATTTTAGCCTTTTCGTCACGTGGTGTAGATTCTCAAAGAAACCTTAATATCGGACAAGGACAGCGTAACTAAATATAAAAAGCTGGTTTCCAAACAAATCCAAGCTTATAGGAACTCCAATAACAACTGATTACAGCCGGTGTGTGCAGAAAAACGCACAACATGGCTAAATTTGAAGCAGATGGGTCTCAGGAACAGAAGACCCCGTCATGGTCCACTCGGACCACATTTCACACAGACTATTTAAAGTTAGACAACAGATTGGAAAAATGTTGCCTGGTCTGATGATTCCAGATTTCAGCGGCAACATTCAGATGGTATTATCGAAATATGGGTTAAACAACATGGATCCACGATGGTCTAATGGGGTTTGGGGTGGTTTCTTGGTATATGTTCATATCTTTGAAGGAAGAAGGATTTGCGGTTTTTCAGCATTTTTTTTGAATGTTTGGAGCTGACATGTCTTTGTTGCATGTAGCTGGAGAACTAGACTTCATATGTGATCCAGGCTGTTACTAATGCTGCATTTGCTCAAAAGCCAGCCTGGAAACATCTATTTCTAAAAGTTTCTTTAACACATCACCTTATCCTTAATCTTTTCAGTGCAATATAAAAAAAAAACTTTTGAAGACTTTTAGAAACAAAAGGGGGGAGATCTGCAGGATCCTCTTACCAGCATTTTATAGTTTTTAAAGTTTTCCACATTTCTTTTGGACAATGTGAGAAAACAAAGAGCTGAAGTGTAAAAACAGATGCTACAGCGCCTAATTGGGCATTTAATTCAGCCATTGCAGACAGCTCTTGCAGAAAAATGGTCATTTTAACTGCCAGGGAAAACATGTTTCACTGTTTCTAATCTTTCTGAATGCTAAACAGGTTGTTCAAGTTTTTACTTGCGTCCATAGGGTTTGGTAAGAAGATATTTTAGCTGTTGATGTCATTAATGTTCCCCCCAAGAACAAATGTATTTCACTAAACTATCACCACTGCTTTCATTTGAACATTTCAGTAATACTTTTGACTCCAGAGTAAAAACAATCATCCCTGTTAATGAAACAAAATCCTGAGCTCCTCGGTATCAAATAATACCCTCTGTCCCCCTTCTCTGCTAACATCCATCCCTGTGCAACATCAGATACAGTCGAGTTTGACATGTTACAACCCAGCTGGGCCACCGAATGCACTGAACAGAAAGAAAATAGGCTGCATCTACAATTAGGGTTTACAGGTCAGAGACAAAACATTTACATTTAGAGGCTTTCGAAGGATACAAAATAATATAAATTGTGACAAGCTCTTGGAGGGTGGAGAGCAGCCTCTGCCAAACAAAGAGCTCACACAATGTGTAGGTAAGTGTTTTCGAACACTGATTCAGGGAAGTTTTTTTGAAATCGACACATGTTTCTGCATGTGTGACAAACACCAGATCCCTACGGCTGTTTCAAATCTGTTGGTCCCATAATAGTTGAGACAACCTGACAAACTGAAGCAGGCCAGTACAGTTCTAATACAATGGCTGTTTAGGGCCGGCCAGTCCTCATCTTTATTTGGCCCAGAAAAATTGACAGTTTTCTTCTTCTTCTTTTTTGGAATAAAGATGATGAAAGTTGGGATTTGTTAGCACATTTATATGGCAATTTTTCCACCTTTCATCCAAAATTTCATATGGTGTTTGGTCAGACATCCTTTCAATCTGCTTTGATGAACTGCAATAGAAGATAAAACGATCGCTTTCTTCAAACACCAATTATCAGCTGTAAAATCCTGCAGCTAACGTTGGGTTTAACACCCACAATGAGGCGACGCCGGCTGTTCTCCACCCGTTCATGGTGCTACAGCACACATAAAAGACATTTATTTAAAGTCACTAATTTCCTTTTTCGCATGCACATGCAGCATTAAAAATACTGTTAGACCAGAGTAGTACACAGTATGAAAAAAGTGTAAAAATCCAGTGCGACAGTCATTGAGTTCTTGAGGTCTACATGATTGTAATTATATAGAAAAAACAGCCAGTGAGATGATCCTGTTTAAAGAGAGGGTCAGTCACAGCTCTCTGTTGCATATTCAGGTTAAACCCAAGGAACTGTGTCACTAATGCCTCTGAAGGAAAGCAGCCAATTAATGCTCCATTCAAAGCCAATAATAGAATCAAGGCTGATGAGTGCAGGTTTTTCTTCTACTTCACTTTTAAAAGGCATCAATATTCACCCACATTCACACTGAAAGCGAGACGAGTCCCCCTTCAGGTTCCTGTGGAAGCTCAGCTCCACACTAAGGAGACGGATCATTTCACCGACTGTTTGCTGAAAGAAGCTTCCTTGATTTCCCAAATATTTCTGGTGTGCACCACAACATTTCCTCACATGGTGGTTTACAAGCCCTTGTGTGAAAGGGAGAGAGGAGTCATGTTTGGGAAAACAAAGATGACAATCAGACGATAAACAACACACAGAAGCTTCATTATCATAGTCATTGAAAAACAGTTTACAAGTTACAGCAAAGAGTAGAAAAGTCACTCAAAAGATCTCGCAACATCTTTCTGGAACCGAAAAAAAAAAGAATAGTGGAGAGGTCAAAACGGGCCTCTCTGTACACAACACACTAGACATTTCTTTGCATCACAAATCTGTTGACTCATAGATACAAAAAAGCAGAACTCGGACTAGCCAGCACCAGAAACATTCCATTGTCGTCTTCGTCTGTGTACCTGCTTAATCAGCAGCACACGCCCACAGTTTCAGCACAAAACGTGGTGAAACTCCACGCTTATCAAGGCACATTCAACACTCCTCCAAATACACTCAGGCTGAAGAAGATCCTGGGACAACACACACACAGACTCCTGGTCATGTTGTTTAGAGAACCTTGAACACCTCCCAAAAGTATCCATGTCCTCACATTTGGAAATCTTTGTCACATTACAACCACAAACCTGAATGTGTTTTGCATCATAGGCCCACAAAAAACATAGTGCAGTGAGTGGAAGCAAAAACGACAAGGTCTTCAACATTTATATTGCCCCCACCCCCACCCCTTTATTCTGACACCCCTAAAGAAAATACTAATTCATCCTTCAGATATCACCTAATTATTCAAGGGTCCAGCTGTGTCCAATTTTATCTCAGTATAAATCCAGCTGATCTGTCAAGGCCTCAAAAGTTTGTTAGAAAACATTAGTGACTAAAGAGCATCATGAAGACCTGGGGACACAGCAGACAGATCAGAGATAAAGTTGTGGAGAAGTTCAAAGCAGAGTTAAGAAAAACAAATATATCATTGAAAATGATAAAACAATATCTATCATTGAATGTCTGAGACATGCCCGTCCACTTAAAGTGACAAACTGGACAAGGAGAGAATTTGTCAAGGTAGCTGACAAGAAGCCCATGGTGACCTTGGAGGAACTGCAGAGATTCCCAGCTCAGGTGGGAGAATCTCTCTACAGGACAACTGCAAGACGAAACATATGAAAGAAGGTGCTCTGGTGGGATGAGGCCAAAATGCAAAACGTGGTGAAAAGCTAACCCTGCTCATCATCCTGAACAGATCATTCCCCTGGGGAAGCATGGTAGATGCAGTATCATGCTGTGTGGATGCTTTCCTTCAGCAGGGACAGGGAAGCTGGTCAGATTTGATAAAAAGATGGAGGGAGGTAAATAAAGGGGAATCCTGGAGAAAAACCTATTGAGAAACAAAAAAAGTTGGTGGAGCTTCACTTTCAAGTAAGACAAAAACCAGTAAACACACAGCCAGAGCTGAAATGAAATGGTCTCGGTCAAAGCATATTTATAAAAATAAATAAATAGTGAAAAACCACATTATTTTCCCTCCAACTCCACATTTATGCACTACTTTGTGTTGGTTTATCACGTTAAATCCCAATAAAATAGGCTGAAGTTTGAGGTTGGAACGTGACAAAATATGAACGCATCAGGGGGGCATGAATACTTTGCAAAGCTCTGAATAATCAGTCTGTGGAGAAACTACTTCAGCCTCTCTCACTCTCTCTATTTTCACATTCCTAAATAAATGAGAGGATGAGGAAATCCGACTAAAAGAGAGAGAGAGAGAGACCCTTCTCTTTTCATTGACAGTAACACCTATACAGGCAGCCAATAAAAACACAATGACCCATAAAGATGGCAGCCACAAACCTGGCCTAGCTCACCATCACATGACTTCTAATTCTACAGAGCGCCACCTGCTGCCAGCCTGTTGTCACATCTACAGGAAGCAGGAAGCTCCGTGTGTAGGAAGGCAGATTAAAGTGCCTCAAACGTTTTTTTTATCTCCTGCTGGAAGGGGAGGTGGCTGGTTAATCAGCAACCACAGAGCTGAAAGGGACCTCCTTACCAAAACCAAAGGCCCTTCGCTGTGCCGACCGTGAAAAACATAAATGAAGTATTGAGAGAAAACAGCTCTGGATACTGGTACACACTGATACTAGTTAGATATACTGCACTACAGCTTATATTGTAGCATACTGACCCATATGTGGATGATACAGGATATATTAAGTGTCAGCTTCTTGTCACATACAAGTGTTGTCTTCTAACTAAAGATCAGTTACATAAACCAGGACTCCATATAAAACTGTCTACACATGAGCTGCAGTTAAAGCCTTCACTGCCCATAATTACACTGGACACACAGCCAGAGTCCATCATTAACTCACAAGAGATGATTTTTACAACATCCACAAGCCCAATAACGCAATCTTTGTTTTATTCCACGCATAATTCACAGCTCAGCCCTTCATCAGGTAGCACAGAACAACCAGCAGCTCCTTTCAGGAAACAAAAAAATCATCATAGGTATTCAGATTAATCTCTCTGGTGCAAACGGATCGTCTATTTTGGGCCTCTGATGGCACCGTTTCCAATCCATGTTGCGAGAAAACAGTCTCAAAATACTTCAGGACTGAGCGATCACTTTAATATAAATAAATTAGACCAGATGCTGTTAGGCATCATATTTATTCTGTCCAATTTTCCTGAAACAAAGTGAATTATTTCGAATCTCCTACATGTTGCAACATCTTCATCTGATGGTTTGGTATTAGACACCCAAAAAGTGCTGCAATCATGGTCAACGAAACTAATTTGTTGCAAAAGAGTGAAATAATTTAGACATTTCTGGATGAAAACATTTTATTCTCTCTAGAGCGTTTGACTGCTTCACATGGTCTTCATCAGTTTAAGTGCTCTGTTGAGGTTTAACCATGTTATACGTAGCTTATATTTAAAACACCCATGGACTTAGATGATTCTGAGAGCTCAAGGTTACAGAAAGCAACTATTTGAAATGTCTAAAAGATTTCATTACAACTCCTTATTGACCAAAGTATGGCTTAAATGTAATAGAAGTCACATTGGAGAGAAGTGCATTAGTTTTAGGTCTTTCCAATGACAACTGTAGGCACCTTTTTTTTAGCAGGTTTCGAGATCAAGCTAAAATATCTTTAGTTTTTAGGTAACCTTTTAAAACTTTTTTTTTTTATACCTACTTAATATTTTAATAATTGGTTCACCAGAAATAGTCAAAAGAATATCAGCAGGGGCTTGTAGCATTAATGTAATAAATAATGTAATTCTAGCCATTTCAAATTTACTAAAGCCTAAAACGTGCTGACTTGCTTGTAATATAATAAAGCTCTTTGAGACAATAATAAAATATTTTGCGGATAACTTAATGGGTTTTAGGCTACTTATTACATCATTGGTGTAAAATCAAAAATCCTTTAAAAATGCAGCCAATAATTCTATCCAATGACATATTTCCATTCCTTAAAAATAAGTTTTTGCATCTTTTCTGCATTTGGTTACCTAAAAATATTGACAGCGGATGCTATACTGATATTTATTCATCAAAGCAATGCACAATGCAGCACTCTCTCTTCCTATTTCAATATTGTGCAAGACAATTTGATGAACTATTTGCTGTACAAAATCTTTATTTTGCCTAGTATTGAATATTTGTTTGGATATGTGAATTAATAATGTTAAACATGGAGAAATATTTAATTTATTGCTGTTGTTTGCATTTGGTAGTAACCAGAATTTTTTTTATTTCAGGAGGGGAATAATATCGGAACTCCTCCTGTTCAAAAGGAGTTGTTATTTCTACTGTAACCATGTGCTGGCTCAGTATAAGGGAATGCTGTAAGGCTAATAACTCGATGCAATCTGCTGGGTTTCCTGAGAGAGGAAACTTTTAATAAACTGAACTTAGCTGCACTATATTATAACTATGATTAATTTAGAATGTATGTAATTGAATTTTAATCTGCTTATATGACAACACTACTAAATTTATTTATATTTATATATATATATATATATATATATATATATATATAAATATACACACACACACACACACACACACACACATGTAAATACATATATATATTTACACACACAAATGTATAGAAATTAGATCTCTTTGTCCTGAAAAATGTCTTCAGATATTTTTTGAATTGGTGCTACATAAATAAACTGACCTACATGTGTTACATTTTCAAATGCTGTATGAAAAATTAAAAGCCAGCCAACAATGTAATAACATTTGACGAACTTGCAAAATGTTATGTTATTGTATATTCCAAGATATTTATTACAAGATTGTAATAGTCCAGTTATTACACTATTACCTTTATTGCATTTAAAAATGCCAAACTGATTACATTATTCTGCTCGCCTAAAGTCTCCTTTTTCTCATATCAAAACATGCTAAACAATGCTTAGAATATGTTTATATATTTTATCCACTCTAGTGAATGCTAAAGGTGTATTTTAGAGATGGATTATGCCTGCAGAGTTATTAAAACATTACACATAAACATAAGTTTTGATCCACTGATGAAGACATTGTGTCATAGATCAAAAGCTCACGAAAAGCAAGTAAACAAATCATTATTTTCCCTCAGAATTAGGTGCTAAAATGTATTATTTATGCCTGAAATTTCATTTGACAAGAAATTATAAAATTCCTTTGAACTCCTTAAACGTTCTATACGTGTGCAAAAAGTTTGAAAAAGAATGTATTTTATTACAGTAGCATACCATACTAACAAAGTGTGTATATATATGTAGTAAGTGAGGAAAAGAGTCCACATTGATTTTTTTTTCCCCTAAAGCCACACTTCTTGGCATCCCTGCCATTTATACCTTGTAACCTTTTTTCAGCTCATTACACAGGTTTTCTATAGGATCTAGGTCTAGGGACTGAGGTTACCATAGAAGGTCAACATTAGTCCGATGAACCAGTTTTGAGTTGATTTAATTATCCTGCTTAAAAACCCAGTCACAACACATTTTCCGTTTTCTGACAATGTTCACCAGGGTTGTAATCTAACATTCTCTGGTATTTCAAAAAGTCCTTCATGACAATCTCTTGGAAGTTAAACAGGTCTGCAGCATGACTGATCTTTCTACATACAGAACAGTGGACGTTGGAGGCTTTTCAAAGTATTAATCTCTACTCCATATCAAACCCACCTGGGATGATTGTTGCTGAAAAACTCAAGTCTTAGTCTCAACTGAGACAGTTCCAGTTCACATCCAAAGACTTTAGTGCTTTAACTGTGCTTTTGCTTTACCCATACCATCTTCCGCACTACATTAAAATAAAGTCTATTCCTCGTCCAGCCTCGTTTGTTCCAGCTCAGGTTGTGTCAAATTATTTACTTTGACTTTAGAGATGAGCAATTTTAAGCAAGTAGCTATTCACCAGGAGCTATTTCCTTAGAGATTAGGCTGAAACACATTTGCCTTGATTAATAAGTACAGGGGGGCAAAAAAGTTATTTAGCAGCCACCAGTCTATTATTTTCATCACAGGTACACTTCAACTGTGAGAGACAGAATGTAAAAAGAAAATCCAGGAAATCCCATTGTATGATTTTTTAAAAATAATTTATTTGTATAAAAGTGCAGAAAAAAGTGTTTAGCACCTACAACCAAGCGAGAATTCTGGCCCTCACAGACCTGTTACTTCTTCTTGTTTAAGAAGCTCTCTTGTCCTTCACTCGTTACCTTCACTAATGGCACCTGTTTGAACTTGTCTGTATAAAAGACACCTGTTCACACCTTTAAACAGTCAGACTCCAACATGGCCAAGACCAGAGAGCTGTCTAAGGACACCAGGGACAAGATTTTACAGCTACACAAGAGCCAATCTACAATAGCCAAGCAGCTTGGTGAGAAGAGATCAACTGTTGGAGCAATAATTAGAAAATGGAATAAATGCAAGATCACTGACAATCTCCCTTGACCTGGGGCTCCATGCAAGATCTCACCTCATGGGGTACACATGATCTTTAAAAAGGTGAGGAAAAAGCAAAGAACTACACAGGGGGAACTGCTCAATTACCTGAAGAAAGCTGGGACCACAGTAACAAAGGTTACTATTAGTAACACATTACGTCATCATGGATTAAAATTCTGCAGTGCTCGAAAGGTCCCCCTGCTTTAGCCAGCACATGTCCAGGACCGTCTAAACTTTTCGAGAGACCATCTGGATGATCCAGAGGATTGGGAAAATGTCATGTGGTCAGATGAGACCAAAATAGAACTCCTTGGTATAAACGCAACTCGCCATGTTTGGAGGGGGAAGAATGCCGAGTTGCATCCCAAGAACACCATACCCACTCTGAAGCATGGGGGTGAAAACATTATGCTTTGGGGCTGCTTTTCTGCAAAGGGGACAGGACGACTGATTTGGATTAAGGAAAGGATGAATGGGGCCATGTATCGGGAGGTTTTTGGATAAAAAGCGTCCATCAGTGAGAACATTGAAGATGAAACGTTGTCTGGATCTTCCAGCATGACAATGATCCAAAACACACTGCCTGGGCAACAAAGGAGTGAGTACGTAAAAAGCATTTCAAGGTTCTGGAGTGTCCTAGCCAGTCTCTTTGGAGGGAGTTGAAAGCCTGTGTTCCTCAGCGACAGCCCCAAAACATCACAGCTCTAGAGAAGATCTGCGTGGAAGAATGGGAAAAATACCAGCTACAGTGTGTAGAAACCTGGTGAAGATCTACAAGAAATGTTTGACCTCTGTCATTACCAACCAAGATTACATTACAAAGTATTGAGGGGAACTTTTGTTATTGACCAAATACTTAATTACTGCACCATCATACAAATAACATTTAAAAAATCATGCAATGTGATTTCCTGGATTTATTTTTTACATTTTGTCTCTCACAGATCAAGTATATCTATGATGAAAATTACAGACCCCTCTTATCTTTTTAAGTAGGATAACTTACACAATAGGTGGCCGACAAATACTTTTTTGCCCCACTGTATATTCCCTGAATAAGTGTATTCAAATTAAATGTAGGATTGAAAAAAAACCTTTATGAAATGATGCTACTGCAATAAAAGATGAATTGATTTTCTGGCCCTTTCCAGATCTTTACAGCTATGTGTCGAGGGAGTTGTAGTATCAGGCTGTGGTTGTCACTAACTTGTGTCCGGACACTCGGCAGAATTGAGTCAGGGTGTTTTTATTTTCATGTTCTCTACAGCAATATAACAATGTGTACAAAATGGGATCAATGCGATTAGAGGGAGAAACAGCACTGCGTGGGTATTTATAGCACTTCTGTTTCTCCCCCGCCGTGGCCACAGCATCAGAACCCCGACCTCAGCGGGCCGAGAGTCTTTGAAAGCACCGTCAGGGCTGAAGCAATCTTTGTGCCGTTGTTTGACGAATTATGCTCTGGGTACTGTGAAGCAGGTCAAACAATTACAGGAACAAATCCCAGTTTCCAGAGTGGACTGACAAATACAGCAGCAAAGCTCCTTGAATTTTATTTGGATCAGACCTAAAAAAAAAACAGTGTTAGATGAGCTTCTTTTAGCCAAATCTTGTAAAAACTGAAACATTGATAACATCTTGACACTAGCTGCCTGGAAATGCCGCTGCTTCATATGTCCAGCTTTGCCAGCAACTCTGAGGACTGCAGAGACTTGTTCCTGGAACCTTGACTACAGCTGATGCCAAGTTCTTCCAAACACAAGTGAAGAAGAACATAAAAGCACCGTAATGATGGAGAGAAAGCAGTGGGAAGTACATGGAACAATAATTACAAAATGGAAAAAAATAAATTTCCAACTCTCAGCTGTTAACAAAAACATCCATGAACTCAGACTGAACCCAAACGAACCCGGTGACACTTTGAGAAAGGTGTGCAATTCGCCTGGAGCTCCTTGATGTTCCCACACATGGATGCAAACACATTTTGATCATCTGGAAATATGACCAAGCATTGACTCAGCTGTGGGTTCTGGATACTTTAGCAGAGTAGTGGGAACATGAAGGAGCACCAAGTGGGTCACACTTAAAAGAAAACAGCACAACAAGCTGAGGTTGTAATGAGTTTTCCTCCTACAGCCTTTTCAGAAGAACATGAAAATAAAACGAATTAACAGTTTATATATATTTATATGCATATACACATGGAAAAATATTGAAAGGAAAACAGTCTAAGCTCTTTTTTAACTTTGAATTTAAATGTTTCTCTTTTTCTGAAACTATATAGATTTGTCCTTTTTTAAAACAACAATATGTTCACATTGTACAAGGGTGAATGAGCTTTGAAATAATCTAAATGTAACGACAGAAGCACCGAATGATCTGACATTAAGGCTGAACAACAACTTTCCTCACAACCTGTCCTTCTAAAAAAGGATAAAAAGAACTGCTTTATCTGTGCTTGAAAACAAAACAAGTTTAGAAGATACACAAGAACTCCATATATACAGAAACAGCGAGAAAAAAGGACAAAAGTAAGAGCTACGGTCTGCAGATGTGGAAGTACTGAATGCTAAAATGGCAAATGCGAGTTTATCAGCTGGTGTTGGTTAATAATACCTGGTGTGAAAATGGCTGACAGAAATGCAAACCAGGATTAGAGCATGCATTTAAAAAATAAAAACCTGCCGCATAAAGCAGAGTAAACAACAGGAAAAGACGAGGTGCCTGCTTGTATGGCTCTTCATCTCTTCTTAAACACGTTTGTGATTCACAACACTGTAATAAAGTCAGCTGCTGCCGCTATGTTGACTCTGAACCCAAATGGAAGCTGGACTTCAAAGAAACACTTTTCTTAAGAACAAAATTTCTTCAATTACAATCTGAAGGCTGAAGATTAAACTGTAGATCTGTTTGCATGGTGCAAAGTGTATGAGTAGTGCAGTGCGTGGCAAACAACACACAAGTGACCTAATCGGATGCCGGTCATTTCACCACTTTGCCATTTTATACCTTGCAGTTTTGTGATCTATTTAAAGAGACAGGTCTTCAAGGGTACAAAAAAAACACAAGAGTTTTTACTGTGGCTATTACAAAGATGTATATGCAGGGCAGTCTTCCTTTCCTCCGACTTTCCCATCCAGCATTCTGACTTAAGGGGATCTTTCTCTCAATTTTCCCAACTTGAAACTTGGACATCTCAACTTCTCACCAAAAATGGATGAAATAATTGAATTGCATCCCTCAATCAATCACATAATGAAAATGGATAAGAATTTTCTCCCCTTTAATTTTATGACAAAATACTACCAACAAAGTCAAAGCCCTTTTCTACTACTGTTTTTAAAATGATCAGTATGATGATTCTGGAAAACCCAACATTAACTGCAGTGGTACATGTTTTAAAAAGCTGAGAACCACTACTCTAAAGAATATACAGTGAATTTGAATTATTTTTGCAGCTACTGATGACTTACAAAAGAAAGGCCAGAAATAAAATATATCCCATTCTTATATATTCTTTTTTTTTATATAGTTCTAAAAAAATGCAGAACTTTAGAGAGGCAAGTTGCACAGGAATCACAGAGTTTGGATTGGACCCTTTCAGATGACATAAGATAATTGCCCACCTTTGGGGTCTTTGCCATCAGCTTTGACTACAAATAATTTTTAGTAAGTTCTAATAAACTACTGAAGGGAAATGTGTTTGTGTGAATCCAATAAATGCAAGCAGGAGGTATTTTATAGGTATTATGACTTGATTGGGGCTCATAATTGCACATATTTTGCAAAAGAGTTGATTGGCCCAAACAGGGATCAGAAGCTCACTCGACAGAAGTGCCATGTAAAGGTTTCCCTTCATAAAGCAGAGATAAATTAATTTATTCAAGAGACTTGAGCATTTTTTTAGTATTATCTTCATTATTCATCAAAATACCTAACTTCTGACAGAAATCACCTCAATGATTAAAAGTTTTGTTTAGGGGGAGGAAATGGCAACATGTGGGTACAAAAACGGTGGTACAAAATAGCAAAGTGCTGAACTGACCCAGAGCTCAGACAACTTTTCCCTTTACTTCTTCAAGAAACACGAATGGCTACATCGGTGTACGCAACTATGTAGTTTTTGCTGTTATATCTCATTTATTTTAATAAGAAACTGAGCTTACATAGTGGTATAAATCTTTTTTTTATTAGTGCAATTCTTTTGGTTTTCAGCCCTCCTACCTTAAGCTTACAGATAATTAAGATGCACCTTTGTGGCATTTGTAAACAAAGTTTCCCGTTTAATGGTTCCCTTTGGAAAATTGCAAAATGTACTGGAGGAAGAGGGTTATTTATCTCTGCGTGTGGTGAAAAGATGTAGCTCATTTTATGGTGTAACTTCAAGAACTGAAGTTTTGTTTGGAACGCGTTTTGTTTTAACAGTTTCAGTTTGATCCCATTAGAATAAGAGAAGAAGCAGCAGCATGCTCAAAACAAAAAGTAAACATGGCACAGCAACAAAAGCCAAAAAAAAAAAAACCCATTAAGAACATGACAGAGGAAGGAGGTTTTGGTACAAAGTTCACTGAAATAGAGAAGCTGCTGAGAAAGAGCTGCTTCTTACAGTTAAACCCAACGCTTAAGCTGCTGGTTCTTTTACGTTAAGAATCACATCCCTGAATAACAGGAAGGAATTGATTTGACAAAGCAGGTTATTGTGTGTTTAAATGTGATGTGGTCCATCTGGTTTCCCTGACTGTAAGTTTGCATTGATCATTCACCTTGCGGGTCTCTCGCTTCCTTCTTGATCCTGCCTTTTATCCAATTCCCTTACGTTCTAGTGGAGCGCAGAAGGAACAGAACTGATTGTGATGATGGTGATAAAAGATAACCTCAAAAGGTCAAGAAATTAAAAAAAGTGAAAGGACTAAAGGAAGAACAAACAAAAAAAGATTCTCCTTCAATGTTCTTCTTTTGGATAGAAAAGTAAGAGTCTTTTTAATCTTTTTACCAAAACACAAAAACGCTTTTTGGTCTTTTTTTTTTTTTCCTCGACTGCTTCTTAGACAAGACGTTCCACTTAAAACCAGAGCTTTACAAAACATAGAAAGATGCAACACTGAACTCAACATGAAAAGATCTAATTTTACACCGATTAGCTGCACTGGGGTTTCCCATTCGCTGGGAATGACGGGAATGGTGGAGGCAGTATTAAAAATTCTGGACAGAACTGTGGAACAAAAGCCGTTCTGTCGTCCTTCATTTGCCTCCGCTGCTGGAAGGGACTCGCTAACGTGGAAGAGGGGTCAGAGCTTGACGGATAGTTGCGATTCTGGGCTGCAGAAAGACCAAGTGCATGCAAAATGAATCCCCCTCCCTCCACATTTCTCTGGCCAACAGCTACAGCGCCTGCTGGTGCGGCGCTGCATTGGCCGTGTGAGATCAGTCGGTGAATCTCTGACAGGCTTTCTTCCAGCGGCAGGCGGTGCACCACATGTCGCGGTTTTCCATCCCATAGACCTTACGGCACTTCTTCCCCTCGCCGCGCACTTTTCGGCTGGGGAGGTGAAAAATGAAACAACAAAAAACTGTCAAGCTGTAGCAAATTAGACAATTGAGATCCGCTGTGCTAATGTGCAAAGTCATCTTTTTTTTAATACAGCAAAGCTGATTGTTTGGGGTGCATTTTTTGCAGAAAATATAATAAAATTCACTGGATTAAGACACTTCTTTGGTCATATCAGATATGCGCTTTCCATCCCTATCAGACAATAACAATGAGCAGGGAGGGTCCGGTACCTGAGGGCAGTGGTCGCTCTAGGAGGGGACGAAAGGACGGCGATGGTCTGGGAGCGCTGTTCTCCAAATCCCTGGCTTTTAGTGGGAGACACCTGTAGAGAGTACACAGAAGCTTCATTATGTGAATTAAAAGATTAAAAAACTAAATAGAAAAATGTTTACCCTAAAATTTGGGTTGCATTTATTTTCAAAATCTTCAGAATCCCACTTATTAACATCTTAAAAATATTTTTAAAAAGTCACTTAATCCTTTTAGTAGCATTTAGAAACGTTAAGTAATCCATGACTTTTTAACTGGGTTATAAATTTGTATTCATAAAAAAAAATAAAAAAAAATCCTGGTTTCTTTGTGTTTGTTTTTTTGTTGTTAATACTATTCAAAATGGGAAAGACAAGAAACCATTCCATTCAAGTACGACAGATGTGTGTCAGCCCTAGAGGAACACCTTAACTTGCTGGTAACTAGAACTGAGAAACACAATGTGCCAAGTTTATTAACCTGAGAGGCCACTGCTCAAATTCAGGTGACTCTGGGGAAATCAAATACAAGATGGAATTAGCGAAACAAAGAAGGGAAATGGCATGAGCTGGCAACTGTTAAGTGCAGTGGATGATCTGTGATGCTGTGGACATTTTCTATTCTTGAGAGCCTGGCGAACCGGTTATAGTGCATTGCATCAGTCAGCACTGCCAAATCAACATAAAAATGGCTCACCAAAGACAAAATCAATCTTCTCTCATGACCCGTCTTAATCATCAGAAAATCCTATTTAAATCCTATTTAAAACTAGTAGGGGGAGCTGAAGAAGCATAAGAGAGGACTGATGACTCTGGATGATCTAGAGAGGTCATGTTAGAGGGTTGATCAAAAATCCCTCTACTTTTATGTTCCATGCTAGGCCTGCACGACATCAGGAAAACATGAAATTGTGTTAACATTGCTGGTTATTGCAAAGTTTCTATTAAAGTATCTACTAAGTATCTACTTGATTGTTGTCTCACATCTTAAAACAGCTCTCATAACAGAAAGTAGTAAGATCTAAAAAAATAAAATAAAAGAACTAAAATAAATATTTGCATTCACTTGCATACAATTCTGTCACAAACACAGCCAACATTTTTTGGTGCCAACATATTCAGTGAACATAAAAATGACTGCAAACAAAAAATTAAAATATGTCCCTATCAGATTGAAGTACCAGCATATTTTCTAAACAAAGATACAGATAAAACCACGATTGAACTACATTTCGTGACTAATTTCTTTCTTTTTCTTCGTTATAAAGTCTTCACCAGCTTCAGCATCCCTCCTACTAAAAATACAGATCCAGTGCAGGGACTGGGGCAGGGAAAGTCCATCCAAATAGCAAAATATAGAGCTTGCATGCATAGCACTTGAAATATAATAGCTTACCAAATATTGCATCAAAGCTGTCCTTTTAAAAAAGAAAAACAAGAAGAAGAAAAAACAAGAAAAAAAGCAAAAAACATATAGCCCCATTTTCTTTTTTTATGCCTCTGGACAAACTTAGATTAGTTAAAATCTGAAACACTTCTAAAAAAATCCTGACTTGTCCTGGATTGTCACTTTTTTGTGACAATCCA
Organism: Valencia hispanica; assembly: GCA_963556495.2. Taxonomy (NCBI): domain Eukaryota; kingdom Metazoa; phylum Chordata; class Actinopteri; order Cyprinodontiformes; family Valenciidae; genus Valencia; species Valencia hispanica. The sequence goes on along the minus strand of OY747713.1, from coordinate 25,654,906 downwards.
ATGTGAAAAAATTCATAAAACATTTGGTGAAATGTTTAAAACTATCCAACAAGTAATGAAATCGTGAAATTCTAATACTGTGTAAAAACCCTGACATCTTTAAAATGGGGTGTCAATATAGTTGTATGTAAAACACAGAGTTCCTTTACAATCAAGACTAAAAACCCATCTGTTTAAAGCTGCCTTTGAGTAACTCCTTAATAATAGCTGTATGTTTTAATGTGTCATATGTTTTGTGTCCTAATGTTTTATTCTTTTAGTGTTGCTTTATTGCTGCTTTAATTTTATCCCCTAATCACCCAAAGCCCCTTGAATTGCCTTGTTGTTGAAAGTGTGCTATACAAATGAAGTTACCTTGCCTTGTATATATAAACAAATGTCTGGTTGTGTTAACATTCCCTCACCGTGTTTCCTGTGAAAGTGACGGGGGGAGACTGCCAAGAGATGCTGAAGCTGGAGCTGTTGGTGGGAGTGAAACTGGTGGAGGACGAGTTGCTGCTGCTGGAGGGGATGGACACTGGAGCTGTGGCCTAAAGGACAAGATTCAAATAGTGCAGAGGATACTGAGCTATGTTTGTTTATTGCATTTCTTTCTTTAAATTACAACGAGGCTAATTTATCAGCTAATATTTCCAAGATCTTGGTCATAACTGGGTATGGTAGGATCACTTACAGCGGCTGGAGTGGGTTCATTTAAAACACGGAAGGAACCAAAAGGAGTTGTGACTTAACACAGTCGCAGCAGCTTGTAAACTCAGCATGTTTGTTTGAGGCCGACGTGTGGGCTCACCTGATAGGCGTGGTCCGTATGGATGAGGTAGAGAGCGCTTGGTGCGGAGCGGCTGAGCGGGGTTGTGCCGCCGGGTTGAGGCTCCTTGGAGTCGGAGGGATGAGGGGGTCGGTGGGAGTCAGGCTGATGGCTGAGAGGTGGCAGAGGCGACGGGGGAAGGGGTGGGGGAGAAAGGATGGAGGAGGACACAGGCGACAGGCTGCTTAGTCCCTCAGCAACAGAATCCGTGTTCAGCTTGATCTCCGTGTAGTAGAAGTCTTCCTCGCCATCACTGCAGTCCGAGTCACAGTTACGCCTAGAAAAACCCCCAAAACATTTTCATAAACATGACCAGAGCATAAACCACTGACTATTTTGCATAATTGTGAGTTATAGAGTCACAATAAGAGGTTGCAGGTGGTTCTCTAAAGTTTGTGAATGTTGGCGTCTTACCCCAGGTGGATGGTGCGGATGTGTCTCTGAATGCCTGCGGTGGTACTCAGCACCTTACCACAATTCTTCCACAGGCACTTGAACATCACCTTCATGGAGTTCTGCAGAAAACAGACGACAGATAAGTGTGAAGCTGACAACTTGAATTTAAAGGCCTCCTTTATGTTGGTTTTTGAAGTTTAGATGAAAGAAGCAGCATGAAGTAGCATTATTTTTATTTTGAACTACATAAAACAAATTATGCAGTGTAATACAGATCTTTTGCAGAACAAATATTGCATTTGGAGGACAGAAAGTAATGTAAAAGTTGACTAGGTGGAGTCAGTAGGAACAATAAACCAGCTGCTGAAGAACTAAAGCAGAGTCAATTAAATGAAACTATACTCGCTCTGCTTGAAGTCCTAAATCCCTCACAATTAGGGCACCTTATGAAAAGTCACACACATGTATATCACATAAAGTGCTTTTAAATAGAACTTTTTGCTCTGTTTAAAGCTCAGACACTCAGTTTAGTGCTCTGACTGTTGAAATAAGAGTGATCACTATAGTGAGAAGCAAAAAGCTGTCTGAGGCTCTCAGAAAATAGACTTAAGCAGCTTATGGATCTGGTGCGAGATTTAAAAAGGTCTGAAATTTTTTTGAAATCATCCACTCCACTGTAGGGAATACAGTCAACAAGTTGAGGACAAATAAAAAGAACTGACAACATGCCTAGGTCTGGCCATGCAAGTAAGTTCACTCTGAAAGCAGACCATAATATGTTACAATGTCATTACGGGACCAATAGCAGGCCTCTAATGTTTATATGAAAGTGTGACTGTAGAGTCTGAAAGAGACTAGATAGGTTTAACTTTCGAGGGAGATGGGCAAGAAGAAAATTTTTATTCTGTAAGAAAAGCGTGAAGGCCAGGCTGAATTTTGCCAGGGAGAATCTGGACAAAGACCAGAGCCCTCATTTATCAAACGTTCGTAGAAACTGTCGTATATTCTATCCTACGAATGAAATGTAGAATGTTCGTACGAACAGTTAAAAGTCTGATTTATGAAATGTGCGGTGGCCCCTCGTACGCATGTTCATCTGATGATAAATCCCACATGTGCGCAGTGTTGCCAACTGTCTCCGAAAGAAAGTAGCTGAAATTGCCCCAGAAAGTCTCTAGATGTCGCCAGATGACGTCATACGCTAATTTGCATTATGATGATGTCATGACGTGATGACGATTGAAACAAAGGAGGAAAACATTATATTTAGATTAGGATTTGATCATACAGGTTAAATAATACATTATTTAAATAATACATTATTTAAACAGGGTAAACATGCTACAGGAAAATGTGACTTATGTCTTCAAGAAGAGACTGTGGAACATGTTATATTATTTTGCCTGAAGTAAACTGTTGAGAAACTTGGTAGCCTACAAAATTGACAAGATATCAAATTGCAACTGGACATCAAAGACCTTTAAAAAAAATTAATATTCTGAAACATACATTTGCTGAGATATCTCAAGAAGATGAAATTAGAGAGAATATAGTTGTTGTTTGTTTGTTTTTTTGTACTTTGTAAAAATAAGTAGGGCATATTTAGCATGCATCAAATGTTTCTTGCCAGCCGCCATTAAACAGAAGTTTATTGCTTATATTATTTTCAGTGGGGTTTTTTGTCATAAGTTTTAAATGTCCTACGTTTTTGAACCCAACACACATTTCGAACGTTCCTTGAATGCACCACAGGTGTGAGATGTAATACAGACAAGCTTCTGCCTTAATTCCAGTTGAAAGATCGGTTTAATATACATGTAGATTTATTTTTTACTTTTGAATTTACATTACCTATAAAACAACTTTGTTTGTGAGTGGGTGAAATGAACCGAAAAAGGTTTATGATTGGTCAGTCGACATACTCCGATCATGCTGCGTACACATGCGCAGATCATTCCCTTTCTGAGCGTCGGGAAGGAGCAAGCTGGCTCTCTAAACTGCAGAAAATATCTGCAACAAAGTTTTACAGAAAGTAGCTAAGGGTGGTCAGAAATGTAGCTAGATTTGTCGCTAGGCGCTTTTTGGAAAAAAGTTGTTAAGGGGTCTGAAAAGTCGTTAGAAATAGCGACAAAGCCACTAAGTTGGGAACACTGCATGTGCGTGCCCAGGTGCTTGTGCCCATTCTCAGTGATTTGCATACAGAAACGCCCTCAATTAACCATATTTGGTAACACCACATCATCTGTCACATACATTAAGTCCTTGCGTTCTTCCTTAAAATAATGTCCAAAAGAGACTTCCGAGTGAGCGCCCAAGAGGGCGGCAGGCTGACTCCGTGGCTCTCTTGATAAAGTTCCATGCTGCTCCTTTCTCGACAAAACAACTAGACTTACTGATATGTAAAGAAACGTAAAGCGAGAGATATGTCCAAATCGAAAAGAAAGGGGGCTAGAAAAGTGCGGGAACGACTTCTAGTAAGCGAAGAAATGAACGAAGACGGCTCGGCTAGCTTGGCTAGCCACTCTAGCTTCTCGGACGCGGAGACTGGGCTAGCTGACGAGACTGCTAACGCTAGCCTTCAAGCCATTCTCCAAGAGTTAAGAGCATTGCGCCTTGACAACGAAAACAACTTTAAAGAACTCAGGGAAGAAATGAAGAATATAACTGGAAGAGTGACAGATGTGGAAAACCGTGTCACGGAGGTAGATGACAGAACTCAGTGGATAGAGGAGGCTACCATTGAGCTGATCAAAGTACAGGAGAAACTTCAAGCCAAAGTTACTGACCTGGAAGGAAGATCCAGGCGAGAGAACCTTCGCTTTCACGGTATTGCGGAGGGCTCCGAAGATGGTGTCGTTTTAGTCGAAACCTTCATCGGGAACTTACTCAAGGAGAAACTTCACAATGCACCAACATGGGACTTGCGCGTTGAAAGAGCGCACCGCTCGCTGGGCCCCAAGCCTCCGCCCGATGCAGCGCCTCGCTCCATAATAGCCAAGTTTTCTTCATTCAGAGCCAAAGAAGAAGTCTTAAAACAGGTTTGGCAAATGAAAGGGTTCACATTAAATGGAAGAAGAGTGATGGTGGACCACGACTATGCTCCGGGTGTTTTGAAACAACGCCGTGAGTACGCTGAAGTGAAGAAAATCTTAAGAGAAAAGAAAATCAAATTCCAAACCCCTTACCCTTCACAGATGAAGGTATTCTATGACAGGGAAACTCTATAACAGCGCCGCCGAAGCGACAGAAGACATGAAAAAACGAGGATTTGCAGTCACCATTATTAAACCCCAGACTACGTGGGCAGATAAGCTCAGGTGCACTACATGGCGAAGAGCAGGAGGAGCGGACAACAGAAGGTCGTTGGACGAAGAGCGCAGCGCGGATTTAAGAAGAAATTAGACGCCTTCAGGAAAGAATAAGAGGAATATGAACACCTCACATCAGGAGAAAGGAGCGGAAGACATTTTTTACTTTTTTTCATGAGCAGACGGAGACCAAGGGGACAATACACTGACTATTAACCGCAAAAAGCAGGTAACGCCACCAGAGGGCTCAACACAACCGCTTGGTTGTGCTGACTTCCCCTTAAAAATTGCTCACCACTTACGTTGACATCTCCGAGGTCATCAAAAAGACCTCAAGAAAGGAAGTCAGATGGTCGTGTGATATTGATACTTACAAAGTTGAATTCTTTAAAATGTTAATTAGGTTCTGTTCGAGTAGCAACGGGTGTCATGTAGCAGTATAACTCACAACTTATCCAAAAAACAAAAAATGGCTTATCCAGCTCTAATACGTATTGGAACCAATGGCCGCTGGCTGCTCTGCTTTTTGACTACGACACTGGGGGCCACCATTGCTGTAGTACCGCCATATAGCCGCTAGTCCCCCATTGGAATACATTGCACTTTAGACACGTTAAAAACAACTTTAATACCTGGTGCCTATTTTTTTTAAAACTGTCTACAGCTACATATTGCTCCTGTGATTATGCTGGGTAAAAAAAAAAACAGAGGCACCAGGCTGGTTAACATAGGATAATTTTTCTAAATCTTGCATAATTAATGAGGGCCGAACTTTGATTGACAGGCCGTTTACGTCGCTGCCTGGTCCATCGGCTAGGCTAATAGTTGGCTGCGCAGCTGCATGAAGCTAGCAGAGGCTATCTGGCTGTGGACCTGAGCTCAACCTAACACATTCTGTCTGAGTCTTTTCGGTTTGATATATTAGACTATTGAATAATGTGTGAGCCTAAGTAAAACATGTTTGTAATTACAAAATGTACGTTTAATTTTTTTTTTCCTTGTCTGTTTGACCACTAACATTTTACTGCTGATATGCAGTGTGCGATTTGTGAAAAAAGCAGAGGGGGGATTTTAAATTTTTTTTTTTACTTTTTATTCATGAAAATAACGACAGGTTTGTGTATGCAGGCTGCAGGGCATCTTGCTCATACGTTTACCCTTTAAAAACTGACAGAAAATGTGAAAAACAAAGTTATTGTTGACATTAAAAAAACAAGATAAGTTCAAATATATTAAGATGATTAAAATTAAAGATAAGAATTCACTTGACTTGTCCAGTCATAGCAGGTGAGATGATTTGGATGATCACGGATTTGGGGTGCTGCATGAAAGTATAGATATTTGAGTCATTGTAGCCGGGACCATGTCCGCGGTAATATTGATCAATTACAGTTTTGCCCCCACCACTTAAAAACCTGATGTTCTTTTTGTTGTTTGTTTTTTAAACAGTGCATCCACCAGCGCAATTTTCATATATTCAGTATCCTCTTTAATGCAAGGTGTTCTAATTATGCTGCGCTACCAGCTCCATGCTTCCCAGAGGAAAGACGGACATACACTGCGCTTTTTGGACTGTTTCCACAAATTTTGCGATCGGTTTGTCTTCAAAGCCGTATAAAAACAAATATTGCATTTGTTGTGCATGGAGTTGAACTAAACCTGGTCACTAGTGAGATCTTAGTTGTATCATTTAAAAGTTAATGGAATAATACCCTTTTTCAGTTTAAAGCTCTGAAAAGGTCCAGCACGATGCCCAAATCAGTGCGCACATAAAACATGCATATGAATTTGATTAAACTGAGGGTACATATGAACCTCAAAATTATTTCTGCACCTGACCCCTGCCGGGCTCCATGCAGAGATGAAGGGAAGATTGTTGAGTGTTTTTATCATTCTTCCTCTAGTCTGTCAAACGGATTCTGCAGGATTCTGGGTTGATTGCGCAGAATCCCCTCTTGTACTCTGCTGTGGAGACGGAACGTGTAAACTGCAGCCATTAATTTATGAAGGTGTTCGCCGATGTTGTTTAATAGAAATGTTTAATAAACCTTACCTTAACCTATCATCAATTCAAAGATGCAAACTCTCTGAGGATCAGTATTATTTGTTCTGATAATGAAGCATATGTTTGCGGGAGAAACAGAAAGGCGTTCACGATCTTTAACAACTTTTATTTTCAAGAATTAAAAAAATAAAAAAAATCCTCAAAAAAGGTGAAAAACTGCTCCTGACTTGACTCCAAGCCCTCCGACCTCGGCTGTATCAGGATATTGTCGACCGTGGCCTTATTTGTATTCATTTCTGGGAAGTAGAATTTAAATCATTATTAAATAACAATTATTACCGTATTAATCCATTCATAGCAGCACACACGAGGCACTTTCAACCACACGCATTCAACACACATACAGTGCACACACTTTTCATACAGGGAATTTAATACTTGACACATTATTATACACTGTATATATACACAGTCAATGTTACACACATGTAAACATATTGCAGATTAGACTAGGCTAATAAACATCCTCCACTCGGCTTTAGATACATTTTGACAGCAATCTGTCTCAAGACTTTTTTTATCCAATTGTCTTCGATATCACGTTGTGATAATTCAGTTTAAATTCCTGTATTTCGTTCAACTGTAATTATAGTAACACTACATCTTAATAATTATCTTAAGTTATGAGTCCTTACCTTATGAGATTGGGGGGAAAAGAGAGCCGTCAGAGGCGCACAGATGGCTGCAGTAGAATGAAGCGGGAGCGCTATATATACAGTCAATGAGCGGATTAGCCTTTAGCTTAGCTAGCCAGGTTTAGCATCAGTGCTAAAGGCGCAGGAGCAGAATGGGCGGGATTACGACAAATACACGCCCCGCGAGGGCCAAGTGGGGCCGAGTCTACAGTGAAGATCCCGCCCTTATGCCCTTTTTAGGAACATGCTTCGTCAGAACCGGGGAGGAGGAGTCTGTAAATCCGCCATGATTTCCCCCATGAACGTGGTCATTTTGGTAAACGGGGAGGAGTGCGGGGAGGAGTGCTGTCCATTATTTATACAGTCAATGATTGGAACATATAATGCAAAAGCAGTACTAAACCCATTAAAAAGATCAAAAATATTGGGAAAGATGAAAAAAAGACAAAATAGATATTTTTTTCCTCCAAGAAACTCACATGTCAGGAAAAGAACATAGCAAGTTGAAAAGACAAGGTATTGGTCAAGTATTCTCTGCTTCATATAAATCAGGGCGCAAAAGAGGTGTGGCAACAATAATATCCAACAAGGCTGTTTTCGAAAAAACTTCTGAATGTATTGACAAAGAAGGTAGATATAACATGGTTATGGGAAGACTTAACGGGCTGGATGTGACTTTTGTTAACGTGTATGCGCCTCTATGTTCACATTGGGGATTCTATAAGCATGTATTCGATAAGATAATAACTAAAGCAGAGGGTACAATAATATGTGGAGATTTTAATGTTAGACTAAATCCAGAGGACTCTTCAAAACAACTTTTCCATAATAACATAGGCAAGAAAATAAGAAAACTTTTGATAGATGTGGGATTAGGTGACGTGTGGAGAGAATTGAACTCCCATAAAAGAGATTATACATTTTACTCAGCAACTCACAATTCTTACTCAAGACTCGACTATTTTTTCATGTTTAACAAAGATATTGGCCGGGTGAAAGAATGTCAGTTTGGAACAATGGATTTTTCAGATCATAGCCCAGTTTATATAAAAATTGATGTTGATAAAGTTAGAATGCCTTTTGCGTGGGGACTCAATTCCAGTATACTGAAGGGGAAAATTAAAGAAGAAGTCAAATTAGATATCAAAAGATGCATAGAAGATAATGATAATGAAGCTGTCTCGCCTAATATAGTTTGGGACGCCTGCAAAGCAGTTGTAAGAGGCAAATTAATAGCCAAAGCAACTCTTTTAAAAAGAACTAGACAAGAAAAACTTAAGAATCTGGAGAGTAAATTGATCGAACTGGAGAAGGAACACAAGAACAATGTAAAGGAAGAAACTTTAAGAAAATCAAAGAAACTAAAGAAGAAATAAACCAAGAGTTAGAGTCACAAATTCAGAAAAAAAATAATGTTTTTAAAGCAGAATTTTTTACGAAGCAGGAAGCAAATCAACAAAACTTTTGGCATACAGACTGCGAAAACAACAAGGGGAAAGGATTGTATATAAAATCAGGGAGATGGGCTCTAACAAAATCACTTACAAAGAAGAAGAAATAAGAAAATGTTTTACAAAATATTATCAAAAGTTATACACCTTAAAAGAATGATGACGAACTCACTAACACTTTATTAGATAAACTGACATTACCAACTGTCTCAAACCAGCAAAACAAAGCCTTTACCGCAAAAATATCATCTCAGGAACTGGCAAAAGCAATTAAAAAGTTAAAACCAAACAAATCTACAGGGTCGGATGGGTACAGTGGTGAGTGGTATAAAATATACCAAGAAGACCTTTCTCCTCTGCTCTTGAAAACGTTCAATTGGGTTTTAAAGGGAGGTCAGATCCCACCCTCATGGAGAGATACAATAATTACAGTAATCCCAAAAGAGGGGAAGGACAAACTGCTCAAACTATCACCCAATTAGTTTATTAAATCAAGACTATAAAATTTTTACTTCTATACTTGCTAAAAGACTCGAGCTCGTCCTTCCAGACATAATAAATTTGGACCAAACCGGTTTTATTAAAAAAAGGAAAACCAGAGATAATATTAGGCAAACCCTCCATGTGATCAACCATTTACAAAAAAACAAATACCAAGCAGTGATGTTGGGTCTAGATGCCCAAAATATATAAAGTACTCTCACGTTTCAACTTCTCTGTCATATTCATAAGAACAATACAAGGACTTTATGATAATCCCACCGGGAAAATTAAAATAAATGGAGGCTTATCAGACCCGTGAAAGATTGAACAGGGCTGTAGACAAGGCTGTAATCATTCATCACTCCTCATGTTTATTTATCGAGCCTTTGGCTCAACTGGTCAGACCGAACTCCGGAATACATGGTATGCAGATAAATAATGTGGAACAGAAGATAGCCCTCTTTGCTGATGATGTCTTAGTCTACCCGACAAAGCCCCGTGACTCCCTCCTTGAACTTCACAAAACCTTAACAGAATTTGGAAGAGTCTCTGGCTATAGATTAAATTCACATAAATCTCAGGTTTTGACCTTCAATTACACACCTGACAAGTGTGTCAACGAACACTTCAAAATAAACTGGGGAATGAAATCAATTTCATACTTAGGGATAGAGATCCCAAAAGATACAAAAAAACTAATTTCAGCCAATTATGACCCAACGATGACTAAAATTAAAAATGATTTAGACAGATGGAATTTGGTTCCCTTCCTAGGACTTATGCAAAGGTAAGATGCAATAAAGATGATTGTATTGCCTAAACTATTGTATTTATTCCAAACAATACCATCTGAACCATCCAACTCAATGTTTCAAGAAATTGATAAACTATTTTCGAGATTCATTTGGCAAGGGAAGAAACCTCGAATTAAATATAAAACCGTGCAACTGGCTAAAAATAAAGGAGGTCTCTCACTCCCAAACATGAAAAACTACTATAGAGCAGCCCAAATACACCCACTGATAGACCTTTGCAATCCATCTTATGTATCTAAATGGAAAGAAATAGAAGATCAAAACGATAATATTCCCACACAGGCTTTGATAGGAAATGTAGACCTGATCAAAAAAATCTTTACACTCAATCCATGGACAGGTACTCTCAGTACCTGGTCAAAACTTGTTAAAGAATGCAATGAACCCTGCCTAAGGATCAGGTGGATAGCATATGATTAAGATTTCATTCCATCGAGGAATGACAAAAAATTCCAGACATGGATTGCAAAGGGACTGGTGAAATTTGATGACCTATATCATAAAGGCTGCATGAGGAATTTCCAAGATATTAAACAGACTTACCAATTGGATAACAAAGATTTCTATAGATTTCTACAAACTCGTCATTACCTAGACAAGTTGAACAAAACAGATGCTGACAGACCACTTGGTGGAATGATAGCCATTTTTCTCAAAGTTTATAAATCACTTCCAAATGATAAATTAATCTCAAAATTGTACACGGAATTGCAAAACATTAAGGGTGATAACACAATATATATTAAAGATAAGTGGGAAAATAAAGGTAACTTTGAATTGCATATGGACGAATGGAATAAAATACAAGAAAATTCATGGAAAAGTACATCTTCACTCAGCAGGAGGGAATTTGCATGGAAAAGTGTGATTTGTTTTTTTAGAACACCAGCACAAAGAGGTTCAAATGCAGATAAATCATGTTGGAGGTTATGTGGAACAAAAAAAAGCTCACCACCACCATGTTTTTTGGAGTTACCCCAAACTGTCTCGATTTTGGGTAAAAATTAAGAATGGTATTGACAAAGTGCTAGGAATAAAAATGCCTTTAAATTTTGAGACCATGTTCCTAGGTAAGCTGCCCAATTGTATCAATAGTTTTAATAAATTGTATTTGTGGAACATTATGCTGGTTGCTAGCAGGAAAGTGATTACAAGGAAATGGATGACAGACCAACTACCCACACTAGAAGAATGGACAGATCTTGTTAAGGAAATTGCCCTGATGGAAAAACTTAGATTTGCAGTGAGACAAGAACGTGAAAACTTTGAGGAACACTGGAAACCATGGATGGACTTTTTGAACACTGAAAAACAAACAATACACTGACACCCACTGTTCTACCGCGACTCTTTTTTTATTTATTTTTTTTTTTTTATTGGTTTTGTTAATTAAAAAAAAAGAAGAAAGAAAGGGAAAAAAGGAAGTAAAAAATGAAAGCCTTGGAGACCACACGGAGCTAAATATTTTTAAAAGGGAACATTTCTATGTGACAATGTGAATAACTGTAACATGTGACTGTAAGTAAAAGTGACCTCTCCATTGCATAACCAAATAAAAATTTTAATTAAAAAAAATAAAAATAATGGCCAAAAGAGCAACAAAAGGAATTTCAGTGACAAGGAGATCGAGGTGAAACAGGTGTGGCAATTTAAGAGAATTCAAGATCAACAAACTTAAAAAAAAATTGTCATACTTAATACAAATTCATTTCAACACAGATAGTTTCAGTGGTTTCTCTGCTTCCTAGCACGCAGCCGTATATTTTTGCTGCAGAGCAGACATAAGAAATGTGGCAAAGAATAATTTAATTTGCTGTTATTAACTTCTTTTGAAACCGCTAACTTTTTTGAACAAATTAAATAGTTACATTCGTACTGAACATTGCTGTTTGGTTCTATCAGCTCGGGGAGAACCAATAAATAAAAATAAAAAACTGCCTGGGAGAAAGTGACAGGCAGTAAATGCGGTCGGAACAGTGGAGATGTTCCTGTTGGAAATAAAGGAAAAAATTGTTCCGATTATCAAACTGAATACAATAAAATGTCCCTCAGCACACAGCACACCGATCATCATTTTTGACACTTGTGTGGCCATGCGTAATTGGAGACACATCTTGGCTGCCATCAGTGTGCAACGAAAAAGCGACAACCTGCTTCACTGATAAGCGGGACCATTGTCACAGTACAGTTTGCAAACCTTTTAATTAAAAGTGTAACAACATCCCATTAAGTTGAAGTGCTTAATGGGGGGGGGGTCTGCGCACGGAGAGCGCAGATTGCGGGTGACAGGATCTCCATAAATGATCACCCCCAACACTAAATTATGTATTTCTCGACAAATATTTCCTGAAAGTTTAATGTTAATCCGTCCATAACATTTTGAGTTATTTTGCTAAAAGACAGACAGACACCAACATACAGGAAGCTCCTTGGCGGAGGCGATGAACTGCTAAGAGATATATCATGTCAAAGTAAAACTGTTTCAGTATTGCAGTTTCTCCGTTCTAAAAGTAGATGCTGTGCGTACGCACGATTAGAGGTGTAGTTATACTCAACAAAAATATAAACGCAACACCTTTTTTCTGCTCCCATTTTTCATGAGATGGACTTAAAGATCTATAATTCATTCCAGATACACAATATTACCATTTCTCTCAAACATTGTTCACAAATCAGTCTAAATGTGTGATAGTGAGCACTTCTGCTTTGCTGAGATAATCCATCCCACCTTACAGGTGTGCCACATCAAGATGCTGATCTGACATCATGATTAGTGCACAGGTGTACCTTATACTGCCCACAATAAAAGGTCACCCTGAAATGTGCAGTTTTTTGCTTTATTGGGGGTCTGGGGACTCAGAACCGGTCAGTATCTGGTGTGACCACCATTTGCCTCATGCAGTGCAACACATCTTCTTCGCATAGAGTTTATTAGATTGTCAATTGTGGCCTGTGGAATGTTGGTCCACTCCTCTTCAATGGCTGTGCGAAGTTGTTGGATATTAATGGGAACTGGTACACGCTGTCGTATATGCCGATCAAGCACATCCCAAACATGCTCAATGGGTGACATGTCCGGTGAGTATGCTGGCCATGCAAGAACTGGGACATTTTCAGCTTCCAAGAATTGTGTACAGATCCTTGCAACATGGGGCCGTGCATTATCTTGCTGAAACATGAGATTATGTTCATGGATGTATGGCACAACAATGGGCCTCAGGATCTCATCACGGTATCTCTGTGCATTCAAAATGCCATCAATATAATGCACCTGTGTTCTTCGTCCATAACAGATGCCTGCCCATACCATAACCCCACCACCACCATGGGCCACTCGTTCCACAACATTGACATCAGCAAAGCGCTCACCCACACGACGCCACACACGCTGTCTGCCATCTGCCCTGAACAATGTAAACCGAGATTCATCCGTGAAGAGAACACCTTTTAGTAAAAACTAGGGCTGTCAGAATTAACACATTAACATGTCGATTAATTCCTAGAATTAGAGCAAAAAATTTTTTTTTACGCAATTAACGCATGCACAGAATGACCCGCCCTGTTAATTCCACAATTCAACCCGTACTGCTTTCAGTGGAAGTAGCATGGAGTGTGGATGCTTTGCTACAGTAGGTCCAGAACCATCATAGAACCATCATCAATCCTACTTTTCAAAGGCTGCTTGTGGAAAATGTTAGACTATTTGCAAAAAAACATTTAAAGCTGAAGGAGAACTGGACCCTGCAACATGACAATATCCCAAATATCAATTAAAATGGAGGAAAATCCTGCACTGAGTCACAGCTAAAATCTGTCTCATTGAAGAGCAACCCACCACCAAATCAACTTTTTTTAGCTGATAAACTGTATAAATGTGTCTAATAGTGCTGTCTACATGTCTGGTCATTATTTTGGTATTTTAGTACATTTTAGTAAAAACTAGGGCTGTCAGAATTAACACATTAACATGTCGATTAATTCCTAGAATTAGAGCAAATAAAACATTTTTTACGCAATTAACGCCTGCACAGAATGACCCGCCCTGTTAATTCCACAATTCAACCCGTACTGCTTTCAGTGCTCGCCCATCTCGTAAACAGCATAGCAGACCCGAACTGTATCCGTGGTTCCATGTGAACGTCCCTTAGGGATTATTGGTCACGTCACTCCTTCCTCTGCTATGCATGTAGTCTGCAGAAAGAGACGTGATTATGTCTTGTGCTGTTGATCACTTTGATAAAAACAACAAACCTGCATTGCATCGACTCGCCCCTTTTCAAGGCAAACAAAGGTCGTCTTTGGTTGCAAGCAAACAGAAGAAGTGATTGGAACGAGCAGATGATTATAAATGCAACTATGCGCAGCAATAACTTCACATCAAGTAAGCCTTGGCTAACAAACAAGCTAACATAGCTAACCAACACTGCAACTGCAAGATAACTGCAAATAATGTAATGTAAAGGTTCAGTGTCAAACCATTTGCGTATGCATGGCGGTGTTGATAAACAAATAATCCCTCTAGTATTGAGAAAAATTCAATTCAAAATACATTATTGATTCCAGAAAAAAAAAATTGTGTTGTTGTAACTAATACTATTTAATTCTTCAAGGAGTTTTTGTAGATCCTGTTGACTGTGGGCAGGAAGGATCTCCTGTAGCAGTCTGTATGCAGTGAAATTGAAGGAGCCTCTGACTGAAGACACTCTGTTGTTGTAGGATAGTCTCATGAAGAGGATGCACAGGGTTGTCCAATATTAAGAAACGGTCAGGGGTACATTCAGAAAATTATAACCTGCCTAAAAGATGAATAGGTTGAAAGGGCCTTGTGTAAATGTGATAGTGGAGTTCAAAACGAAAGTTCCATGGATCTCTCCTGTATTTCCTTGAAAAAAGAAGAAGAAAATAGGATGTTCTGTGACATTGTAAAGTCAGAAATTTGTAATAAAAAGGTGCAAAATTTATTTAAAAAATAGATATTTTCCAATGTGAATGTTACATCCAGGCTCTTTCCCACTATCAGAACATCTCCCAGGTGCAGACTCAATGCAGCCATGATGCAATTTCTTCTTCACTTTCTAAAGCGAGTCTGCACCTGGGAGATGTCGTTCTGATACAGGAAGAGAGCCTGAATCGAACACTTACACGTTGGAAAATATCTAGATTCACCACTTCAATCTTAGAGGACCTCTGGCAAATGACTGACTTTATAATCTCAGGAAAACTTGAAAACAAACTGAGTTGGAGTTTCTTTCATGCAAATTTCTGACTTTACAATATCGTAGAATAACTTAATTTTAATATTAAGTTAATGCCTTTAGTAATATAAAATAGTCATTTTTTGCTTGAAAATTGACAATGTTTTGACTTAAGATAATCTTTTTCTTGTAAATATTAGAAAAAAATCTAAAAACAGCTAGATATGTATTCTATCGCCCCTTTTTTTTTCTTTGATCTTATTGTGCTAATTTCTTTTGTTTCATGAATAAAACCAGGTTCCTTTTGGCCCTGTAATAATCACTATATTTCCCTAAATTTAAATGTAAAAATATATTGGAGATCTTTATTTAAAATACAAATATTTAATGGGGTTTCCTTATTTATTTTTTCTCCATAACTGTGATGAACTCTTTGCTCAACTCTGTGGTCTTGTTGTTCATAATCAAATTTGTTACTTAGCTTGGTTCTTTCTAGTTTAGACTTCATAACTGCTAGGTACAAAAGTGTTTTCTCTCTCAAACAGGGGGGCAATATGTACATTAGTAAATTCTCTGTTTTTTAAGCTATACTAAGCCAGGAAGCAGCTGCAACAACAATAAAAAAACATACTTTGAACTAGTGATTAATAGGCTGCTCATTTCATCAGATTGAGAACTTCCCTTTACTGCTATAATCTCCATGTGCTGATTATTCCAGGGCTTCAACCGTTAATCATTTCACAATGTC
The DNA here is from genome assembly GCA_963556495.2 of Valencia hispanica. Classification (NCBI taxonomy): domain Eukaryota; kingdom Metazoa; phylum Chordata; class Actinopteri; order Cyprinodontiformes; family Valenciidae; genus Valencia; species Valencia hispanica. The sequence goes on along the minus strand of OY747713.1, from coordinate 25,639,002 downwards.
GGCACCCAGAAAAAGAAAAAAAAAAAATGCAGGCACATCTGTATTACAGGAAGCCTTCCAGTGAATCTGCTGTAAAACAGTTGTTTTAATTAGACCTGGATTATGTGTTTTACTAGTACTAAGAAGATTGAAGAAGAAAGCAATTTAAGATGATTTAAAACATGATAGTCTAAAGAAAAATCTTTATCTAGTGTAGTTTTAATCAAGAACCAAACATATGGCTACTTCAATATAAGCTTCTCTGCTTTCCAAATAACCTGAATTGGTTGTTTAGAAATCTTTATCAATAAGTAAGGGCTGCATATTATTAGAAAACATACAAGCTGCAATAAACAACAGGACAAAACCCCTCTCTGCTCAGTTTAACCTCTCAGTGACTGTCATCTAAATCAGCTTTGTCCAATAATGGAGAATCTGATTCTGACCCGCAGAATGTTAGTCCTTCCATTTATTTTAATGTCCACACCAATATTGTGGTGATAATAAATTATTTCTATACAATGCACTGAGCAGACATGTGGTTCACCACTCCTGTGAGCAATAAAGAGATGTGTTCCTGCTGGAGCCTCCTGAAACCTCCAAACAGGAACACAGATTTTAAAACAAATCTAAATGCCCGCAAATCTCTCCTCATTCTGTGTAGATGCTGTGGTGTTCTTTACAACATGCTGTTTGTCTGTCTGCCTGTGGCATATGGGGTGATGTGTGTCTCCTTTAAAAACAGACACCAATATTCCTTCAACCTAGAATCCAAAGAATGAAGCAGAGCTGGGGTTAGACGAGCATCTTCACTGTGCCTCTCAAATATCCGTTATCTTACAGTTATTAATCTAAACATTGTGGCGTTTAAGTGTAATAGACCTTAGAGAACAACATTTTTATTTAGATCTTAGAGAAATTATAGATAAATTATCTAATTAAAAACATGTGGAAAAGGCCAACCACACATAAGGTTTCTCTTTATAACGTAAAGAACCTCTGCGTTATTTTTGACCAAGACATGACATTAAAAGCCCATATAAAAAAAGTTTCTAGAATTTCCTTCTTTCACCTCAGGAATATTGCTAAAATTAGAATTAGAATAAATTAGTGATGCTGAGAAACTAATCCACGCATTTGTTACCTCAAGGCTGGACTACTGTAATTCTTTACTATCAGGAAGTCCACAAAATGTCATTAAAAGCCTTCAGTGGATCCAAAATGCGGCAGCAAGAGTTCTGATGAATATTAAAAAGAGAGATCACATTTCTCCTGTTTTAGCTTCCCTTCATTGGCTTCCTGTTAAACCCAGAATAGAATGTAAGATCCTCCTTCTTACATATAAATTCCTTAATAATCAAGCTCCATCATACATCAGAGATCTAATTGTTCCATATGTTCCTAACAGAGTACTTCGCTCTCAGACTGCAGGTTTACTTGTAGTTCCTAAGATTTCTAAAAGTAGAATGGGAGGCAGATCTTTTAGTTATCAGGCTCCTCTCCTGTGGAACCAGCTCCCAGCTTTAGTCTGTGAGGCAGACACTCTGTTTACTTTTAAAGCCAGGCTTAAAACTTTCCTTTTAGATAAAGCTTATAGTTAGAGTGGCTAAGGTCATCCTGAGCTATCTCTCTAGTTATGCTGCTATAGGCTTAGACTGCTGGAGGACAGACTTACCACTTTTCTTCACTCTACTTTTCTCTTCTGCTACTCTCCAGCTGCATTATTTGCCGTTATTTCCACTGTTAACTTTGTTTTATTCAGTGTTTTTGTCTCCATAGAAGGTACACCTAGTCTGGTATCCTGGTTAGCTGCAATGCCCTGTTGAACGCGGGGCATCCCAGTAACTGAGCATCCCCCGTGTCCTGTTCTACCTTTTACTTTCTTTAACAAAGTAAGTACATCAGGTCTTTTGTTCTTTCTGTGCCTCTGCTCTGTCTTCTCAAACCCCCAGACGGTCGTGGTAGATGGCTGCTCCTACTGAGCCTGGTTCTGCTGGAGGTTTCTTCTTGTTAAAGGGGAGTTTTTACTCTCCACTGTCGCTATATGCTTGCTCAGTATGAGAGGTTGCTGAGGGATTGCTGTGGATAGAGTCTGCATCAACGGGGCGCAACTGCCAGTCAATGACTCGATGAAATCTGCTGGGATTCCTTACATAGAAAACTTTTAAACTGATTGGAATGTTTGTATTGAAATTACTTTCTTGCAAAGTGCCTTGAGATGACATCTGTTGTGAATCGGCGTTATATAAATAAACTGAATTGAATTGAATTTATGTATATGGTGTTGTGTTTATTTGCAATGTTTAGTTTTCATACCATGTATCAAGCATGGTCGTGGTGGGGTCATGATTGGGCACTTACTGGGCCAACCATGAACTCAAATGTGAAGCTAGGTCAGTTAGAGTTAGGTATAAACTGGTTCTTCAACTGGACAATGACCTGAAACACAGCAGCACATACAGATATTGTAATGGCCCAGTCAAAGTCTAGACACACGCAGGGCTGTGCAACATCAAAAGTCCTCCAGACTCAATGAATTGTAATGTTTTAAACGACATAAAGATGTAAGAGACTGATGATGTTATACAGAAAATGACGACTTCAAGTCTTTGCTGCTGAAGGTGGTGGTCCCACAAGTTGGCAAGTCATGGAGTGTACTTAAATTTTCAAAACTTAGCTTTCCTTTCTATTACTTTCGTTTACCACTGATCATAAGGTTTCTTATTATGTCGACTGTTTATAACCTTTTAAGAGTTATATTTTTCACTTGAAATGGGCTGCACATGGAAAAAAACTCTCAAGCATCTTACAGCTAATTGTGAGGACTGAGGAAAACTTTGCACAGACTGGTAGATGTCTACAAGAGGTGTCTCTGATAAGTTTCAACCAAAGCTAGTAACAGAAGCTTTTATGCGGTAGAGTGTCCTTATCATTATCCCTCTGCTAGAGAACACATTTTGTAAATATCTTTTGGTCAATAAAAAAAAGAAGGGTCGTTTTTGTTGCTTAAATACAACTAAATAGATTTCTTATCCAAGGGTGATAAACTGAAATTAGATTTCAATATCTGAATATTTCCTAATAAACAACAGAACATTTAATGGGGTGTCCTAATTTTTTCCACATCATTGTAAGTTCTACTACTTAGGTACCATTAGAACTGGATTAATCTATGCACAGAATTTCTAGGCGCAGTCAAGGGGTTGAGGGGATCGTTTTGGGTGGCCTGATGATCAGGTCTCTGCTTTTTGCAGATTATGTGGTTCTGTTGGCTTCATCAGACCGTGACCTCCAGCTTTCACTGTAGTGGTTCGCAGCAGAGTGGGAAATGGCCAGGATGGAAATCAGCACATCTTAATGGTCTTGATCCGGAAAAGGGTAGAGTGCCTTCAAAGCACCAGGGACCAGGTGCTGCCCCAAGTGGATGAGTTCAGGTATCTTGGGATTTTTTTTATGCATGAGGGAAAAATGGCGTCTGCAGTGATGCAAGCGGTGTACCGGTCTGTCGTGGTGAAGAGAGAGCTGAGCCGAAAGGTGAATTCTGCGATTTACCAGTCAATCTACGTTCCCGCCCTCATCTATGGTTACAAGCTCTGTGTAGTGACCAAAAGATTGCAGGTACAAACGGCCGAAATGAGCTTCTTCCCCAGAGAGGGAGGGATTGATGGAGCTGGATTCAGTCAAGTGAATTTTTCTCACCCCCTTATTAGGTTCTTTTCACATTTTGTCTATGGATAAAACTACAGTTAGTCAGAAAACACTTTCACTTAACAAACGACTTTACCCTGCATGCTGCTTCTACTTTTCTACTGTAGAAACTACTGAAGCTATGTTGGACACAATTCAACCAGTGCTCTGGAATCTTTCGTTCATCTGCTGTAATTACATCACTGGTTTCCCCAGAGAGACTGTTTATTGTTTTCCTGCAGAAAGAAAAAGCCCCTCAGAGTTTTCCTCCTTGCTCTCCTGTCAATCAAACTTTTGTTAAAGAGTCTGATTTCTTTTTGACAAGATGCTCCCCCCCCCACACACACACTTTATATCAGAAATGCAAGCACACGGCAATCATATATCCCCTGAGCATTGTCTTGTCTCGACAACAAAAGCCTGTTTTGTGTGTTACTGCGCGCGTGCTCCTAAAGAAACCCTTCACAGTTAATTAAACGGGGGCTTCAAATGGTATTGTGCTGCCGAGAGAAAAAGACCACAGGAGGTGCACACAGATCATCTGCTATGAAGCCTCACCACTATACATACTACATCGCAGTGAAAAAGTACTTGCCCCCTTACAGATTTCTTCTGTTTTTGCTTTTCAGTCATGCTGAAAGGTCTCAAGATTGTGAAAGAAATTTTAACATCAAACTAAGATAACCTGAGTTAATACAAAAAGATGATTTCAAATGATGGTTTTTATTAAGGAGAAAGAAGTTATCCAAACCAACCTGCCCTTATGACATTTTTGCATAAACTCTGGTTTGCTTTGTCTGTTATTAGTTTGATGATCTGAAATCCTTCAGTTTGACAAAAGCAAAAACTGAACAAATCTGTAGGGGGCAAATACTTTTCACAGCACTGTACAGCTTGGATTAGTGTGCTTATTTAAAACATGACTTTTATTCAGCTCTAATGCGTTCTCTCATTCTTCCTTTATAATCCAATTTCTACATGTTACCGTTTTAATTTTTTATCTGAAACCTTCATCTATGTTCAGCTTTCCACTTCTAAAAGTTTTCCACCTCCCACCGAGACCAAATACATCAGTGCCAAAACTCTGAGAGGAGACAAGAAGCTAGAATGATCTTTTGTTTTTCTGTGACAGATATTAAAATCATTAAAGGTTCTGTGGGGTGACTCACAGGGAAAAGAGAGGAGAAAAAAATTAAGAGTGAATGTCTAGGGTGGACGAACATAAGGAGGTAAATAAAAAAACTGGAGAAAGGAAGAAGGAAAGGAAGGAAGGAAGAGGGCTAGATGGATGATCGTGTCAGAGAAGTGGAACATAGCAGTACCGATAAGCGAGGAAGACACAACACAATGTATAGCTGAAAAATAAAGAGTGACAGTGAGCTGTCAGGTTGAGTGAAAATTAGAAAGTGAAATGAAGGGAGAGAAAAAAAAAGAGTGCCGTGTGTGTGGGAAAAAAAAGCGTATGTTCTATCTTGTCCCATCCCTCAGAGTGTAGATCAGCATGAATAATAACACTGACGTGCTGAAGAGATGTCCATCTGGCAGCCTCTCAGAGTCCCTGCTCCTTTGTCTTCTGTTAGATCAACAGAAATGTTTTAAAATAAAAAAAAATAAAATAATCAGTTTTCTCTTTAATTCTGCCCTCCATCTGGACTCTACTGTCATCCACACCCACGCTTAACAGAAAAAGTTGTTTTTTAGAAGAAAAGCTGTTTAAATTAACTTCTACACCATTATAATCTCAAAATCAGACTAAAAACAAGACCAAATTAAAGAAAGCTAAAGCCCCACTGCAGTTGTTAGGCATGGTGGTGGAGAGGTGATGATTTGGGCTTATTTCACAGTCACAGAACCTGAGGGACTTGCAGTGTTTAAGTAGATCTTCAACTCCTGTTCCAACCTAATGGTTTAATAGCGTGGCCATCTAGCTGAAGTGTAGGTCTACAGCACAATCATCCCAAAAGAGAATGGCTGAAAAAGAAACAAATCAAGTTGTTGCAATGGCTTAGTCAAAGTCCAGAATAACAGAAGAAACAAACGCCTGCAAATCACAAACCCGTGGCAGTAATGGTGGATTAAACCTCCACGACGAAGTGAGTGGCTGTAAATGTCATTCAGAAATGAGTGTTTAAAGTTAATGATGTTAAAGGGGGTTCCATTTTTTATTTATTTAATTACTTGTGTAATAAATATGGCATGGTGGAACCTGTTGTGTGTTATGGGAAACTTTGTGCTGAAGTTAAATAATTTAGAACTGGTAAAGACTGGATCACTTTCATTAAGTCCTCACATGTAAACCTTAGAATAAAAGAGGGCGTACTTTCTTTTTACCGTCACTGTTTTTAATGTTAGAACATTAACTCGCATATTAAAAGTAGCCTTTTTTTCCTTTTTCTTATCTTGCATTTATGCCTTTAAATTGATTTACTGAACTCACCTTGCGCTTGCGTGGGATAGGCTCATCGAACAGCAGACTGCTGCCGTCCTGCTCCTCCAGACTCGGGTCCTCCACACCCGTGGGGTTGGACCCCACGCCCCCGACACTTGGCACACGGAAAGGCTTGAAGCTGTCAGCCGAGAGCGGCGGCGAAGGCGTGGAAGGATTGGATTGGTCGCTGGGCGCAGACCAGCTCCAGTAGCCTCCTGAGGAGCTGTTGCTAGATGGGGTGAAGGGTCCAGCTGAGCCGTTGTCCTTCCAGGAACCACTCAGGCCCTCTACAGAGATGGATGTGAAGATACAACGGGGGAAGCGTAGGGATGAAAAAAGAGAAACCAGTTGATACGACAATAAGACGACGGTATACAGTGTTTTGCAAAAGTAATTATACCCCTGGATTTATATTCCGTTAAAAGTAACCTAATTAACTCTGGAGGAGCTGCAGAGATACCCAGCTCAGGTAAGGGAATCTGAGGACAGTAAAACCATTGGTTTAAAAAAATCTTGACTTTATGTATTACTGGAATATGGGTGGGTGATATGAACTTAAAATGTTATAATATTTTGATAGTACAAGGGATGATAAAAAAAGTATTAACTTCTTTTCAGTCTTTTTTTCTTCACTGTATGGCTGTGACCGTATGTCACTGTAGTCATATCCTCACAAAAAAATACCAGCTCTTATCAAACATAACCATTTCTGAAATGGGCATTTCCAGGACACATGTGACATAAAAAGTGTGATTTCTTATCACTAACGGATGTGGTCCGGACTCCGCATGGCTTCCGCAAAGACGCAAAAGTATTTAGTCCAGACAGAGCATTCTCACCGGCTGTGGTGCAGTGCGGATCAAGATGCAGCGCTCTATTTAAGGTCTATTTTTTCCTGGATGTCGCAAGCTGATTTCCATGAAGTTAAAAACTTACATTAGCCAGACAGGAAGTGAGACATTGGCCAGCGAGGTGCATCGGGTATATTTCAAAATAAAACCCGTTCCTTTTTTGCTGTCCCGGCTTTTTCTTTTATTAATGACAGGGAGATCAGTTCACAGTGTATGATAGTTCATGTTATTTTTACAAATATATCTTTAAACCGGATACTTTCCGCAGACAAACTGCAGTCGGTGTGACGCCGAATTTACAACGAGTGCGGAACGGATGCGGTGGACTGCCATTCACACCCTCTGCCATTTGTGTGCGGAACGTCTTTGGAAACCACAGAGTGAAAGAAATTAATGTTTAGCAGTAGTTTGCACGAACTATCATACACTGTGCACTGATGTCTCTGTCATTAATAATAAAAGAATAAGCTTTGGGGGGGGTGCAACGCAGGTTTAATTTTGGAATATACCGGATGCACTTCGCTGGCTTTCATCACACTTCCTGTCTGGCTCATGTAATTAATATTATATTATATATATTAATATTGGACGTCTTGGCTCCAATCTCCTTCATGTCTGCATCGATTCCTGGGAGACGGATTGATGCCTGCTCACACCAGCTATCAAACACTCTTATGGAGAAACCTTATACGCACCAGCATGCTAACACACACACATAGATGTGGGGTCTCTGGTGTTACAGATATATTCTTGGGCTGAGGTTATCATTACTAGAACTTGATAAATCGGTACCATGAGTTTTTCTGTGACATTGTTGTAGTATTTTTATATCCATTCTTGTGCGATGTGGTTGTGTAGTTCTTAGTTCACGATGTTTGGTTTGTTTTGTCGATGTTCCTTTTTCGTGTTTTGTTTTGTTTTTTCCCCTCTCTCTGCCGTCCTGTGGGTATGGAGGCAGACTTCAATGTTTTCCTGTGTTTTCTTTGTTCCCCTTCCTCTCTTGTATTTTCAACTCACCCTCTCTCTTGACTTTTTGTTTCCTACCTCTCTTCTTCACCTTCTTTCTTTCTTCCCCATAATTTTCCGTCTCCGTGTCCATAACATCAGGAAATAAAAACCCCAGCAATTCATAATAAAGATTTTTCACACATATATCAAGTGGAGGACTATAGCAAAAGCTGTACTGCTCCACTTGTGAAAGTAAATCTGTTGGGCTTCTACTTGGTACTCAGACACCAATTCTCAACTCCACACTGCCAAACAGGACACGTAAAAAAAAAATATATATATATATATTAATATTTCTCGATGCTCTCACTGAACAGACAGCGGAGATATTAGTAAAAAATCCAACAATACAATCAGTTTTGGGGTTTTCTAACATTAATAATAGCAATTTAGTTTAACAAAGATAAATCAAAAATTGTATCATAAGAATTTTTTCACAACATTTAACTGGTACAATAATAGTCCATTCCTGGACTATCAAGCAGAAAGCCTTTGCTTTCTCTTAAGCAGGGATAGTGAAGCTGGTCAAATGATAGGATGATGACGGACGGCGTTAAATAAGGTACATCAAGGAAGAAAACATGTTAGGGGCTGAAAAGATGTTGACGAGACGGAGGCTCAACTTGCAGCAGAACAACAACCCTAAACATACAGCCAGAGACATGAAGAAATTGTTAATTTCAAAGCATATAGAGATTTTATAGGGTCCCAGTCAAATATAAGATGTTTAATAAGAATCTGTTGCACACTTAAAAACTTAGGCTCAGATACTCTCTTCATCCAATCGGACTGAGCTTGAACTATTTTGCCAAGAAGAAAGGGCAAAAAAAGAAAAAAATCCGTCTCTAACCCCTGCTTTCCACCAGACGAGTAACCGGCGCGTAACATAATAGATGTGTTTTACTCAAGAATTCAGCAGCTCTGAAAAGTGCAAGTGTCTTTTATTTGAAAAATTTCTGGATTCTTTTCATTGCTTCCGTGTTTGATTTCCTGTTTGGCCCGATCTAAACTGCTGAGCTTGACGCGTTTTAGAAGCGCAGCGCTTAAAAAAATAAACCTGCCGCGTAAATTTAGGAGAGGGCCTCGACACAACGCCCGGTGGAAATGGTCCCATTGATTATAATGGCGGCAATCAACTGGGTATCACGCTTCGCAGACGTTACGCGCTACTTACGTGTCCGGTGGAAAGGAGTGGTTAATGTGCAAATTGACAGTCGTTCTCCAAAGTCTTGCAGCTGTAAGCAAATACTGGTTATCACAGGGATTTATGCTTCTTAAAGCCACAATTTACTATTATTTCTTATTTGTAAACAGCACAATAGCTATGACGTAACAAAATAGGAAAATGGCAAAGCTTTTGCAAGACATTGTACTGTATGTGGATGACAAGAAGAGAGTCATCTAAGTTCAAGTAACTTCATTTCCACTTCACACAGATGGGGCTCAAGACTATACAGAATACTTCCGCGTTCTGTGACTCCACCGAGACACTAACAAGGTCTGGCTTTAATAGATCAAAGAAATATTTCCTTTGAATATCAACTACAAAAGACATCTCATTTTAGCAAATAGATATCAGCTGGGTGAAACGTTGGAGTATCTTTGTGTGTGTGTATATATATATATATATATATATATATATATATATATATATATATATATATATATATATATATATATATAAATAAACAGAGTGAGGGAGAGAGACCCAGTTTTTTTTTTACCAGCAGGGTGTCTCTTCTCTCAGATTCTTACTTTACAGTCCCAGTGCTTACCAAGATGTCAAAGTGGCTCATCTTTGATGTTAAAAGTACGTGTTCTATATTTTCTGGTGGAGAAAAGGAAATATGGGTGAAAATTCAATTATAAGTGTATTTTAGCATCAGTCTTTGCCCGAGCTTCCTGCTCTCTTGTGTAAAAGCTAATTGCACATTCTTAAATGCATGGATGTGGATGTGATGTCTGCAATAAACAGCAACTTAAAGCTGGGATCGCAAATCAAGTGACTGATACATGTAAAGTCTGGCCTCATGAATGCGTGCTTGGTTGAATGGACGATGTTTTGGTGGATATATAACAGGAAACTGCAGCACGTGTTTACAGATGTGGGGCGTTCTGGATTCCTGCCACTATGTTGAGTGGCACAGCTCCAGGTTTGTGTGCTGCTCTGTGGATTTGCCCAAATTCATGAAGCAATTCTACAGCACAGCAGGTGGCAGTAATCTATCAACCAAAGCTTCTGCATGTGTTCACAAGATAACAGCTGTGGGAGGGAAAACATCAGCAAGTTGAGGAGCATACATATTACTGGATTGGGGTGCAGTTACTTCTGCTTTGCTTGGAACTGCATTTGTCAGACATGCAACTCACCGCTGACTTTGACAGGTGGACTCCTAACCAACGGGCTGGTGGAGAGGCTCGTCAGTACCATGGCAGCTGTCACTTTGTCCATATCCACCTCTTCCTCTGATCGTCTGTAAAACAGAACAGAAATGGAAGAAACCTGAGCATTTTCTGCAGTTTCTGAAATATTATGACATTTATTAGTCAGAAAATGTGCCTTTTAAAATCAGGGGCAACATGGATTCTCAAAGTGGAGGCACAGCCCTAGGAAAGACCTCAATGTAAAAATGCAGGGAGGCCGGGAGACCCTTCCTAAAACGTATTTTTATTTTTCTATTTATTTTTCTAAGTAAAGCAAATGTAAAGTGTACACACTCCTGTTAAAAGATTTTTATCATGTAAAAAAAAAGAGACCATGATATGTTATTTCATGTATTCAACAATTCAACTGAGAAACAAATCTGAGATGGAAAAACACACAAAAAAATAAAAAATTAAAGTCTGCTTGGACTTGGGTGTGATGATGAAAAAGAAAACCCAAAGATCTACTTCAGCTCAACTAAAAAAAAAACACCCATTTCCACCTTAGGAAAAGTAAACCCGGAGCATGACGCTGCCAATACTGTGTTTTGCTGTGGGTATGGTGTAGTTTTGGTGATGCTCGATGCAGTTTGTGGCTCAAGATACCCTTTTGAAATTGTTTCACGAAATTGTAAGTTTAGTTTCATCAGCCATTTCTGAATGTTTAATTTGAAGAAAATGCTTCTGTCCTGGAATCCTCTAGAGCTGCACAATGTATCAAATTGCAGTCATTATCGCAATATCAGAGTTTGAAATATTGCAATTTTTGGAATATCATTCGGTCTAAGTGCTGCTAATGTAAATTCTGCATGCCAGTAACATTTCTACCCTGCTTCTTTAACTGCCCTGAATGCCCACACTGGATGAACATTTTTAGAAGCTGACATGTTACATTGGGGACATTGTGATGAAGGAAAAGAAGAAGAAAAAAAGAGTCAGGTTAACGGCGATTGATTCCATCATCGTAATATTAATCCATTGTATTGAATTTCAATGTTTTCCTGAAGTCAAGCAGATCTAGATTTTCCAAATAATTTTAGAAAGGACATCAACTTCAACTTTAGAATACAAAAAACACAATGAGCACTTGTGTTTTTCACTTCCTTCAGCCAGATGTTTCGAATAAGCCACAGACCTTGTGGTCTGCAGACAGCTGCACTGTCTGCAACATAAGCCACTAATTACATTCAAGTGTTTGTTTTTTTAAGTCCTTTTTGAGCAACTGATGCAATCTCCCAGACCCCAATGGAAATATCCAAGAGCCAAAATGTGGTACTTTGCAGAGACCAAAATAAATGATAAATATTTGCTTTGTCCTTTGTTCCTACAAGTAAAACACAATTTGAAATCAAAGAGTTGTCATTACCTTCATCACTCACACTCTAGTTGGGCTGTAATCTCACTATTAATCAGACAAGTACTGTGTGCTCAAACACGTAGGTCTTTGATGGTGTGTAAATGTCAAACCATTAAACACAACATTTTGTGTGGCTTAAAGTGTATTTTATTACCAAAATTAATGCAAAACGATGTGTACCAAATGTACCAAAACAAGCCGGTGGGGGGGGGGGGATAAAAAAATAAAAAAACAGCTCCCCATGACGAGCCGGCTCCAATCGTTCACTTCAAAAGAGTTAGCTCTTAGAGCCGGTTCGTTCGCGACCGTCACATTATCGATTCGAAGTACGAACTCCACCGTGAAAGATGCAGAATGTTTCTTCACGCAATGATGCATGAAGAAGACATATTCGTGTCAGCCCTTTATTTTAATCAGCTAAAACAATTTCTGCCAGAAACGTAGTGCACTCGTGAGTTGCTCTGTTGTTGACTCCCAGAATCAACATGGAAATATTTTTTCTTTTTTTTTCTTCGCTGGAATCCTTTACGAATTTGGGACAATATCAGGCAAAGTTGGCATCGAAGCTCCGTTTGGAAAAAGGGGCCATTCCAACAATCAGAGGCTTGTCTGCAATTGAAACGGTAAGGCTGTGTTTTTATTGCTCTGCTGTGTTTAACAAACAGCAGCTAACTGCTAATGTGACTATTGTATGCTAGCGGGAGTAGTAGATATGGGTTAGATATGCTGAAGCGTTACCTGCGGTGTCAACCCCCCTCCTTCCTGCCACCAATCAACGCGCCACTCATTTGAATTATTACAATGCCCGTCCACAAGAGCCAAAATATCGCATCAGATCTCGCGAGACAGTAATGCCTTCAGAAATAAGGGTCAGAGGAGCTCTGTGTTTATTTTGTTCCACTTTTTTTCCACTTTTCTTTTTTAGAAGGGCCTGAAAGACTATAATAGAGCATGGGTATCCAAGATAATACTAGGTTATGACTCCTTTAATTGTACAAGAACATTCCAACAAACCCAAAACAATGTCCACTTATTGTAGAGAGTCGTTTGAAATTGCACCAAATTTGTCTACAGAGCAAACCAACCCCCTACCGGAGTCTTACTTTGGCCACATTTCCTGCTTGAAAAATGCTCCAAGAGGAGGAGTTGCCTGGGGGACCAGCGAACACTGGGGTGAAGGGGGCTGGCCGTGGTCTGCGCTGTGATTGACATGTTGACAGCAGCGCTGCTGCAGTGGCAAAGACAGCGAGAAAGAAAGAAAGCAATGTGAGCTCCTTTGTCTCAGAGCAATGTTTTGAGGTGAAGGATTTCTCTCCACCTCCTTCACCAGAAGATATAGCAATGGTCAATTCAAATTCAGATGCAGTATAGAATTTTAACCTGAGGAGGGCACCACACTGACAGTTTTAGGAAGAAAATGTTTATTTTTACTAAGATGCACTAAAATACCAAAATAGTGACCAGACTTGTAGACAGCACTCTTGGACACTAATTTATACAGTTTATCAGCATAAAAAAGTTGATTTGGGGGTGAGTTGCTCTTTAAGAAAAGATACTAACTTGCTATGATTGCAGTGGTCATACAAGTGGCAATCTTTCCTCCGAACATGACTGGATTATTTTTAACTTCTAAAGGAAATGTATGAGAGGCAGTGCTATTCAAAACACACATCAAAAATGGTTCACAGTGATGAAGAAATTTATATTTTAAGAGGAAAATTGTATTAACGTGAATGACAGCTGATAATAAAAGCATCTGTACCATTTATTTAGATCTTTTTAAATTTGGCATTACCTGATGACACACGAAGAGTGGGGCAAAATTAAAGAACTTCCATCTAATTTTGAAAAATATTGGATCGAGATAGCTGAGAATAAAATGAACACTAAAAACACAATGTCAGTTATATGCAGGATCCGTATGGAAACATCAGTGGATATAGTTGATGTGAAAGCTAAATAGGAATTAGAAATGAATGCCATAATTGCTGATGAAGAGTGGGAGAGTTCTTGGGTGCCCTGGCAGAAATGTTTAAGCAGTCCAATTTGGAAGGAATTTGGCTGGAAGTCGAGAGCAAGATATTTCAAAAGTCCTTTGGTGATAGCTAGTTATGATAATAACTATTCCCCCATGTGTTGGAGGGGTTGCGGTATGACAGGGGACTTTTCCCACATCTTCTGGGAGTGCCCTAAATTGCAAAAATTCTGGGAGAATGCGAAGCGACAAAATAGGTGAGATTTTGAACTTAAAATGTAACTGAACCCCCTGAAAAATCATAACCCCGCCCCCAGACAACATTTGAAAACTTCTACAAAGTGGGCAGTGCTAGAAAGAATGGAGGGGTATGGCCAAGTCTGGCCGTCACCGGAGATAGAGGAGTAGAGGGAGGCTTTATGGAGCAGAGCGGCCGCGAGCCATATCAATTCGAGCCGCTGGCTCGGGGCGCTGAGTCAGCGCTGCCCGAGGCTGGCGCTGCTGCTGAGGGAGAGAGAGACAGGATGGGTCCAGTCTCTAAGTGGTAGTGCTAACATAGGCTAACATTACCCCTAACCTTAACTAAGTGCTAATGTGATAATAATGGTAACCTGAAAAACGCAATCCAACCTCCAACTCCAAACTCGCCACGGGGCCGCTATTAGTGATGTGTCGGTCGCGAACGAACCAGCTCTAAGAGCCAACTCTTTGAAGTGAACGATGGGAGCCGGCTCGTCATTGAGGGCCATATTTTTTTTTTTTTTCATTCCCCCCCCGCTTGTTTTGGTACATTTGGTACACATCGTTTTGCATTAATTTTGGTGATACATACACTTTAAGCAACAGAAAATCTGAGGAGCCACTTGGGAGCTCTTTATGTTGAGCCAAGCCAAAAGAAATGGCTCTCCAAAAAGCGCTGGAATTCCCATCACTAGCCGGTATGTCTGATAGTTTTATACCCAAACCCACGGGGCGTGTCTGTGAGACCATGACTGCTGTGACACAGTCAATGCCTGTGACGTAAAGATGTACCGCTCTCCACCAATCACAAAATTCAAATGCAGTAGCCACCGTTCAACCCTAAGAGGGCAGCACTAAGACGTTTTTAGACCAAAAAGTGTAGAATTAAACAAGTTTACACAAAAATTTTAAAAAATCCCCAGAAACTGAAAGATTGCATTGGTAAAGACCCATTTATACAGTTTAGAAGCAAAAAAAAGTTGTTTTGGGGTTTAGTTACTCTTTAAATAGACCAATTGAACCACATCAATTAATATTGGGTACTGTATCTTTAATGGATTTAGGGAAAAATAGTGGGTTAATGCTCAGGGTTTTTTTATTGATTGCACATAAAATGATCACATTAAACTGCCTTAGGCCCCTTCCACCAACAGTAGACCAGTGGTCTCAAAGGCTAAAGGATGTAAATTGCATTTAACACATAATGGCAAACCTTCGACTCCAGATGGACTTATATTTTGAAAAATGGACACCGGTTATAGGGTATTTGGAAAGGTGAGAATATTGTCTCTGTTCAACTGGGCTAGATGGTATTTTTTTGTCCATCCATCCATCCATCCATCCATCCATCCATCCATCTTCTTCCGCTTATCCGGGGTCGGGTCGCGGGGCCAGCAGCTTAAGCAAGGACGCCCAGACTTCCCTCTCCCCAGCCACTTGGTCCAGCTCCTCGGGAGGAATCCCAAGACGCTCCCAGGCCAGCTGAGAAACATAGTCCCTCCCGCGTGTCCTGGGTCTTCCCCTGGGCCTCCTCCCGGTGGGACGTGCCTGAAACACCTCACCAGGGAGGCGTCCAGGAGGCATCCTGACCAGAGGCCCGAGCCACCTCAACTGACTCCTCTCGATGTGGAGGAGCAGCGGCTCAACTCTGAGCTCCCTCCGGATGACTGAGCTTCTCACCCTATCTCTAAGGGAGAGCCCAGACACCCTACGGAGGAAACTCATTTCAGCCGCTTGTATCAGTGATCTCGTTCTTTCGGTCACCACCCAGAGTTTGTGACCATAGATGAGGGTAGGAACGTAGATCGACCGGTAAATCGAGAGCTTCGCCTTTCGGCGCAGCTCTCTCTTCACCACGACACACAGGTACAGCGCCCGCATAACTGCAGATGCCCTACCAATCCGTCTATCGATCTCCCGCTCCATTTTTGTCTCATTCGTATTTTTTGTTTTTTGGCTTTTTTCTATTATTACTATTGTGAAAATAATTTGACTTACAAAGAACATTCCTTCACCTCTTTGCTATTTGATTGTCTTTGTATTTTGTCAGTTTGATACCAATATGAGTATTGATTTGATACTTGTCATTATGCGTGAGATTTTGTCAAGGGACTTGTTCTAATAAATGTTAAAAAAAAAAAAAAAACATCTGTACTAAGCGTCTTAGCACCATTAGTGAAATAATACACAGGCTAAATAAAAGATGGATTATTTCACACTTAAAAAGTAATAGACTAATAGCCACTAGGTGCCGGCTTCAAAACACATGTTAAAATTATAATTAAAAAGTTTCACTCTTAATTCTAGGAATGGAAACATTTGTTAAAAAAACAAACTAATAACCCAATGTTAACTTTTTTATAGCCTAATACTTGCACCTGAAAATGAATAAAAATAAGAGCAAAATATGGATTCTAACTCTACAAGCCTAGAGGATAAAACACCGAACTGAAGTTGGGAACAAGCATTGAAGGCATTTCCTATTGCCAGAGAAGGCTGCCCTTGAACACACAGTGAGGATGACCTCCAACTGACAACTTCAGAGAGCTTGCTATGCTCGTGCACAAAGGCTTCAGCATGTGATGCATAATGGAGCAGTCATCTTATTCATTATTCAAGGCAAAAACATTTAAAAAAAAACTATTTTTCTGTACGGTTCGGTTGTTTTTTTTATACTTTTTGCTATTAAACACACTTTTACTTTAAGGTTTATTTGTGTTTGAACTCAGATGAAACTAGCATATTAAATCATGCTTCAATAATTGATCACACTAAGCAGCACACTGCTTAATCTGCACTGAACAGGTATCTTTTTGTTCCAGTTTGATTCACTCAAACCTCTGATTGACCATAGTACATAATACATCTGTTTTCCCAGATGTATTTATTGGGCTTTTATTTTGGAAACCTGAGCTTCAGTGAAGACTGAGGGCATGAATTCCCAACAGCAGAGCTAAGATGGATTTCCAGAGTTTCTTCCTAAACAAAAACAGACCTCAGAGAGATTATTTTAATGAAAAAACTACTTTCGTTTAAGGTGCCACAGTTTAAACTAAAACTTCTAAAAATCCTTTGGAAAACAAGATTTTGTGTTAATTACAGATACAAATATGTGCTATGGAAAACAATACTGCAGCAAAAACAAGGATTATTGTGTTGTTCTAATATATCAAACTACTTTGCTGGCCAAATGTGAAGCCAATCCAGAAGTCATGAAAATTGCAGTTCTCTCATCATTTGCTAGGAACTGGCTGCAGAAAGGTGAAACTTCCCATTGACTCCCATGTTAAAAATGCCAACTTCACAGCAGAAATAAACATGTCTACAGCTTGGTAAAAAAAAAAAAACATTTTAGGTTTAATAGGTCAAGTTTACCATCATGACCACACTGATTTTTTTTTTATAACTCATCCGTTTAGATGTAATTTAAGCTTGAAATCATGCTTAGGGTGCTTCCCTCACGAACCGATCCCGGATGAAGCGGAAGATAATCCTTGGATGGATGGATCTTTCCCTCAGAGTTTTTGATCAAGAGTGCATGAATTTTCTACACTGATTAGATTCTTAAAAAAAACACACTTTCTGAAATCTGAAGCCTTTACACTACTTAAGAAAAAGGAAAGGTTTTTTGTTTTTCACAAAATAGGTCTAACTTAATGCCTCGTTTGAAACAAATACTATGCATGATCTGGTCTTGTGAGCAGAAAGTAACGTTACACCCTAAAATGAACCGATTAGTAATAATTTAGTGAATGGGTATGAAACTGTTTACTGGCACGCATGGAGGTAAGACGATATTAGATGAGAACGCGTGGGTATGAAAAGGCACTATAAATTGTGAAAAGTTTAACTTACCAAGAGCTGGTACACAACATAAACGATTCATAATATGATTTATAATTCAAATCACTCGCTCATTTAGGCACATCTGCTCTATGAATTTGCAACATAATTCAAGTTGCAGACAGCTTCCTAAAATTTAGCATCTCCTCATTAATACTTCAGTTGTGATTGAATTCCATAATTAAACCTTATTTATGCAGGCAAAGCACAAGCTATGAGAGAAGAGAAAAGAGTGTTGGCCAACAAAGAAAGACGCTCAACCTCCATTAGCTGATGGCTAATTTATAACCCTTTCTGCTGCTAAATATGATGTCATTACAGCTTGCACATAAATCAAGAAAGGAAGCTGCACACACAGCTGTCACTTCTCCCCATAACCCCCGCCCCACTTCGCTTTAAAACGCTGTCCTGGTCACCTTGGGAGGACATAATCTGACTGCAGATATTATCTCCACTGCAATAGTGTCAGAAAATAATTACTGAGAGATTTGTCTGTCTTGAAATACCAAACGAGTCAATCTTAGAAAAACACATTAGGGAGACTAATAATTAGGATGTGACGTGTGAAATAGGGGGAGATGTGTGAAAGAAAAAATCCCCAATCACATCATTAGTAGTTTTATCAAACTTTAACTCATTATTCTGATTTAAATTAATAAACGTGTGTTTGGGAAGCATATCAGGCACGTGATTCATGGGTAATAGAAGGTGGTTAATGTATTGCTAAGTGAATTCTGAGAAATGAGTTTCATTCCTCTGAATGTTTACGTCTGTGTTTTAATCTTCTCTGTATTCATCTGCAATAAAGCTTGTTCTTGGATCTGACCCCTGAGACTTCCTGAAAGGGACATTATCCAGGATGTATACGGTAGCATTAACACAGCTCTGCAGAGGGAGTTAAAAGCGTGTTTACTAAAGCAGATTGTATGAAATAGATCCCTGTAATTTCATCTTGCTGCAGGCTGCTCATAAACAGACAGTAAAATTACATTTGAGATGCTGTTAATGTAGTTAAAGTCGATAAAAGACTGACAAGACTTTCTTTCCCTAACTAAAAGAAAATGTTTAATTTGAAAGTATTCTTTTAATGCACAGACACCATTCCAAATAAATGATCTGTAAAACTTTTCTATCTTTTTGACTGCATTATCTTCGACCTATACATTGCATAAACAGTACCACAATTAATATAAACATGAACAAGAATGTATTACAGATTTTCTCTTTGCTCCCAACGGCTCTCAGGGAAAAGATTTTAATTAAAGACAGAAAGGCAGCACATAGGTTGAGTCTGAGCCTAATATATTTCTAATGCACAGATATTCTTTTCATTGTTTTAATAAGGAATAATTGTTTAATGCCATAATAGGTTTAGTTTGTGTCTACAATGAAAAAAATAAGAGGTACAACCCGCATGTAACAGAAAATAAACGTTGAAAGTTCTCATGTGAAAAGTTGGCCCATAAACAATTATCAAAAATCAGCATGTTGCGCAGATAGTAATAATAATCAATATTTTAACTGACCGTAGCAACTCCAAACACAATCTTTTCAACCAGTAGCAGAACAAAAAAATCAAATGAGATGATCATGAATGAATGCCGTTTCCTTCTTGACAAATAAAAAAAGAAACAGCAGGAGGGTCAGGTCAGAGAGATGCTGATCAGCTGAATACTCCCACACAGTTCTTAGGCGAGGTCTTATCAAGTTAAAACAAGCGAGGCCAAGTGCGAGTGGACAAAGGCTGAGTTGGACTCCTGCATTTAACTTAAAGAGCTACTGTGTGTTTTATGTGCCTTCCTGAACTAATACAGATTATTAATGGGGTACAAAAATGAATGAAATAATCTGACTGTTTAGAATTAGTACAGTAAATTATTTAAATTGTATTATTTAATCGCCAGCTGACTCGGCCGCCCTAATTATTCCTAATAATTGTTCTATATGCAAATAAAAGGACAAAATTATCTGAAGAATCACAAAAAAAAAATGCACATTTATTTTATTTGTAGTTTTTTTACTTGTCTACTTTTGCTTGTTATTGCATGGTCATATTAATAAAATGGTTATTATTTAACTATCATAACTCTTACTTTTTTTATATTACTGCTTATTTATACATTTTAGTCACAACATTTATTTATGTTAAATAAAAATCTTTAATGTTAGTTTATTTTTTATTTGTTCATTTATAGTTATTAATTTAAATGACAACAGATATTTATTGATCGATTTATCGGCATTCCCACATATTTAACTATTTCCATTTTTTATGTTATAATGTATATTTTTCATTGATTTGTTCATTTTTATTGCTGTCTATTTGCTTACAGAATTATTTATTTACTTATTTATTGGCTGACCACTAGCTAAGTATTAATGTTAGTAACATACAATCATTAAGAGTTAAAAATGTTTTTAAATTAAATCTATTTTTCATTTCATTTTATTAATTCATTGCTCCACTCCTGCATTTATTAACATATTTACATGTTTACTTATTTTATATATATTCCATAATTGTCTTCATATTTTGCAGTCAATAAGACAGGAACAGATTTTAACTGAGCAATATTTTATACGAAAGCCACAACTAGAGGCAGCGAAAAGCAGAGTGTTAAAAAAAGTATAAAAGCAAAAAGAAGAGAATTAAACAAAGCTGATTGTTAAAAAGAAATCCAAGGGCAGATGGATCACACTACAATAAAAAAGCAAGAAGTTAAATATTGAGTGTAGAGGAAAATCTAGAACACGTGTTAGACCCGGCCCGAAACTATAAACCTGTAAGGTTAAAATGTGAAGCAGGGATACGTCATAGCTGGTTAAACTGATAAAAGAACAGCTCCCTCTTCAGGGGTTGTGATGAGTTTGGTGGGAGATCTGGCTGTTTGCCAGCCTGCCACTGAAACATCTGCGTGTGTCTGTGCCAGATGTTTACATTTGTTGTTCCTCCCGCCCAGATGTGTATATTCCTTTAAAGATGCCACAAGTGAAATCAATGCAACAAAAAAGCTGTAAGAAAATAAGTGAGACAGAAGGCAGAGTCGTCTGTTTGTGTGTGTGTGTGTGTGTGTGAAAAGGCCTGAAGCCAAGTCGCCAGCATTGTGGGGGACAGACAGTGTCAAGTTTCAAGCAAAACACAGTGTGGAGGGAGAAAATAACAGGAGTTCATGTTACTGTGACCGTCTAGATTTGACAGATAAATGGCAAGCCAATGAAATGTAGAGGCAAGGTTGATTTTTTTCCACCATGTTTTTAAATTATAGTGGATGGTGAAAACAGAAATAGATATCGCTGTATTCCTTTGTTAAATGTTAAAATGTTCTTTTCTGAAATAATCATCGGTTTTCTCTTCACTGCATAGAGTGGCAAGATAAACTTAGGTCCTGGTCCAGCCTTCTTTGTCCCAGTTTCTGCTACAGTTGTAGATACATGGAGTTAATCTCAAAATTATTCATACCTCTCCCAGATTTATACTTAAAACAATTTTCATTCCATCAAGGAGTTTGTTTCTGATAAGAATTAAGGCTGGGTGATATGTCCTCAAATCTATATTGCAATATAATCTAAAGCATGTGTGGTAATGATATTTATTGAGATATGTTCTTTTCTTCTGTTTATATATGTCAAAATGAATGCTTTTGACATATATTCATATATTTGACTCATATTCCAGATACATTGCAACAGAACAGCAACTTCAAAAAAGTATAGAATACCATTTTAAGAACATTTATTGTGCAAAATTGATTTTAAAAATATTCTAATCTTTTTTCCAAAAAATTAAACACAAAAATTCTTGTATAAATAAAGATGAAGATATTTTGAATAAAAGTTACATGTTATGAAGACAGTGCAAAATGTAAAAAAGATAAATAATTCCTTCTGCTTTCCTGATTACTTATTTATAAATTTTAAGCTGTACATGTCTGAATTTAAAATGCTTCAAGCTCAAAGGGTTTCTTTTCCGTTAAATATAAAACAACAAATTGTAAACTTGCAATATTTAGTGTAAATACGAACACTGAACATCAGTGCTTATCCTCAATGCGTACCTGATACAAAGTAAATAGGCACAGCTTGATGACCTCATCAAAATACGCAAAAAAAAAAATCGCAGTAGGCCAGTATCGTCAAAATCTCTACAGTTGGCTAAATGTATATCATTTCTACTTTATGCCATTTATATATCGCCCACTACCAATAAGAAATGAGACATCTGAAGTTTGAAGGCCTTCTTGCCATCACCATAATGGTTAGCTCCCTCCACAGATGATTTAACAGATTTAAGTCAGAGGAACCATGTTGGTAAAACCAAGATAACGTTAAACCCATGTCTGCCAGGGCTTTGAATAGTTCTAGGCTTAAATAAAGGTGAGTAGCTATTTTCTTGTAGCCATGTCCTGACTTTTGACAATTTGTCTCATTTCAAAGGCATCTTATCTTGTCTTTCCCATTTTGTGAGTGGCTAAAAAAAAACAAAAAAAAATAAAAAAAACAATGAAGTCTTTACACAAATGTTAGTCCTATTTAGTTTCTGTTAAGTGTTAGGTGGTAAACTGGTAGGCCTACCAGTGATTTAGTAAAAAAGAAAATCCTGCAAACCTTTTCTCTATTTGTATTGTTTCATATGCTATTTAAAATTTTATATAAATGGAGTATTGCTGCAAGTTTTTGTGTTTCCAATTCAATTCAAATTCAAAAATACTTTATTGATCCCAAAGAATTTTCTTGATTTTATGAAGAAAGTTGAAAATGAAGATTTTGTCAAGAAACTACAAGTTTTGTAATGTTTTTTTAGTCATCCAATATTTTTATAAAGAAAAGCATCTTTGTGAATGGGGGGGGGGGTTATTGTTTGTTAGGTTATTGTATGTTAGGTTTGATTGAGTTTTTTCCACCCTTATGTTCTTACTCTATATATATGCCTTTTGGTCGTCTTACATTCTGTGATCTGGTGGTTTCAAGGGATGTAGAGTCCTCTTAATTTAATTTAGATCATACGAGTTATTACAACATCTAGTTTCACTTTAGGTTGAACACAGTAGTGAATTGATCTGAACTATATTCAATGTTTTTTGGTGCATTAATGTGTTTTGTCAAATGCTTTTTGCATCTCAGAGTCACAAAACACTAACTTTGGAATATTACAATAAGTCCACACCAATAAAAATGATAAAAAAATTCCAACATTAAAAATAGTACAATTTGCCCTCATCCCAAACTATTCTGAATATTTATCCAGTTACTTTTTTTTTTTACACTTGAGTTGGTTGCTACAACTACAAGTCCAACCCGGAGTATCTGGATTTTAGGTCACACTCTCTTAAAATTACAACTCTTAATATATAAAAAGAAAGACATCAAAGGGAGCCTCTACTTTGGCAAAGCCATGAATTGGTTTCCTGTACAACATAAAGTTTTCCCTTTAATGTAAAGTTAAAAAACAAACAAAAAAACAATCTTGTCAGAGTTTCTAAAATAATCCGAGAATTAGTTTTTCCCTAAGCTTACATGCGGAAAAACAAACTTTTTTCATACTCTGGCTCAATGGGGAAAGGTCAATCTTTGCACACACAGTCTGGCAGAGCTGTTTTCCATGTCACCCAAAACACCATCAATCATTCCTAAAAAAGGCAGCTGGTAGAAGGAATCCCCCTGTAAAACAGGCCAGAGCTGCCGAGCAAAACTCTTGCCTTCTCCAGCTCCTCTTCCTCCCTGGACTTACTTTCTATTCTCTCAGGATCTTCCATGCATAGTAACCCCCCCATACACACACACAATTTGTACTTGTTTGACAAATTTGCCACAGATCAGAGCTGTAAGGGAGAGAACCAGACTGTATATGAAGTGCTAGGAGACCCTTTTGGTTGGCTTGCTTCTTTGATACTGCTTAATGTAAGGAGGTATTCCCACATAAAACAATCACTGGACTATACAGCCTATTTCTTTCTCAATAAGCTCTAATAAATCTGAAAGCTCCGATTTCTACCGGTCACACAGTATCAAATCAAAGAAAAGCAGCTGATGAAACCGGGCTAACAATCACGAAGGGCAGATGTGTCTAAACAAAAATACATTTGAATTCCCTCAAGGTTTCAACAAACAGAACTTTGAAACACAAATACAACATGTGTTGGATTTAAACAGCATGTTGCCACAGTTTTCTGAGGTATATCATGTAGATTGTTATGCATACGTCCATATGTAAGCAAAGTCTTGGTCTACTACTATGACACACAGGCTGCATGCAAAGTCTAGAAAAGCAATGCCGACAGCTGCGGGAAAGTGTTGGTTGTAAATGTAAGCGCATGGCATTTAAGAAAAAAATGTTTTTTTGTGGCTGCAACAGCAATTTTAAGGCACACAGAGAGAATGTGCTAAATGTATAATTTAACGCCGGTGTTTTTTTGTTTATTTAGCTATTTATCTTTTGTTGGTCACAGTTTCCCGTAACTTTATATTAGAATTCTGGTTTCTACACAGCAACAAACCACAACATAAGTAATTTAAAGTTACCTTTCCTATAGAACAAGACCATAACCTATTCCTTTCATTAAACGGCATGACATTTTGGTCTACATAGCCTTCTCTGCTCTCTGTATTCTACAACACACAAATACACCCGAACTAGGCTTGTACCCGCTACTGGTTTTAAGGTGGAGCACAATTATAAAAATCAACTGTTTCAAAATCACTAAAAGACTGTTCTTACAGTTTCAAGTCCCTTTAACAAGATGCCAGAGAAGGTAGTGGAGTAAAAAGAGTTGTCTCCAGCTTTATAGTGCAGGGTCGATCAAGGCCCTACTGTGCCAAGCTGTTTTAATATTTAATAGCCAGTGAGGATGTTTAAACAAAATTCTATTTTTCCAGATAAAATCATACATTTTAGATATCTGTAATCTAGAAAAAGTCAATCACACAGCTGCAGCTGATCCAGAACGCTGCTGCTCGTGTTCCTCACTAGAACCAGGAAAGTAGAGCACATAACCCCAGTTCTAAAGTCCTTACAATGGCTCCCTGTAGTTCAGAGAATAGACTTCAAAATACTTTTACTAGTTTATAAATCATTGAATGGCTTAGCACCAAAGTATGTTGAAGATCTACTATCACTATACCAACGTACCAGAACACTCAGGTCCTCTAATTCCAGTCTACTCAACATCCCTAGAATTAGAACCAAACATGGAGAAGCAGCTTTCAGTTTCTATGCTCCTCTAATCTGGAACAAACTTCAAAACAACTGCAAAGCTGCTGAAACACTGAGTTCTTTTAAATCCCGGCTAAAAACCCATCTGTTTAGCGCTGCCTTTGAGTAATGCTTTCATGCTTCATATGTTTTGTGTGTGCTTCATGCTTTATTGCTGTTTTTATTTTATCCTAAATTCATGTCTGCTCTTGAGTAATGTTTGTACGTGTCATATGCCGTGTGTGTTTTATCCTTTATTGCTGTTTTTACTTTATCGCCTAATTCTGTAAAGCACATTGAATTACCATGTTGTTGAAAGTGTGCTTTTTGTCTATAGATTTGTGTTTTTAAAGTGTTTAGATTCTAACATTTCTACACTCATTATGTTTTGAAAGCCTTCACAGCAGACAACATCTAACTACACAACACCATTAGCTTCCTACCTTCTACAATATATTGATGCAGCTGGTCTCCAGCATGGTGGGACATGGGTCACAGGCATCTTTTCCTCTCACTCAGGCACTAAACTGTGACCAGGACCAGTTTCCTTCAACACTAACAAAAGAGCTCTGGTAAGAAAAGTCATGATACCCTCATCCAGAATTGATACATCGTACTAAAAACATGTAAAAGAGCTTGGTGTTAAGTTACAGCACATATGGGACTCAGACAGTGAGATTACTTATCTTTCAGGTTGAAATCGCTTATTGACTTTGTAGATAGCAGTGGAAGTATGAATACCCTCGTTTAATTTGTACTGAAATTTACCCCAATGTAATCATAGTTATTCATTGTTCATATCTTCCCGTCATATACTTGTTTGAACAAATCAAGAAGAGTAATTATAATTTATTTTAATGAACCTTAAGCCAACCTCGTAGTGTAACCCACATAAAACACTAAGAAAATTGGGATTGCTTATTCAAACCACAGCAGTCGAAACACACAATTAGACAGAATTATGCAGCACTTTGTTGGTCTATCATATAAAATCTAAAGAAAAACAATGATAATTTTATAAAGCTCGTAGTTTTAATGTGAAAATGTGAAAAACATCAAAGGGCATGAATACTTTTGCAAGGCACTGCATGCCATTAGATTTTTCTGCTTTGTTTTTACATCTATCTATTTTACGTACGTACATATGTACATATGTATGTATAGAGTCTATTCTCCTAGTACATCTGAATAATCCCCTTTTGTAGACAGCAAACCACACTAACATGATCTTCTTAAGCCATTTAGATCCTGCACACGATCTACTATACCCACTACAGACCATTAGTTATTGAATTTGCTGTAAGCACTCTGTCACGATTGGATCACAATGGATGATGAACCCATTATGGCCAAACAATATTATTACTAAGAGCCATACTTATGATTAACAAGTTTTAGTTAGCTGTCTTTACAGATACACACAAACAGAGTTACACAGAGATTATGCACAAGAAACAAATGACTAATTGAAGATGTGATTTTTGTTTTTCAAACATCAGGCAGACAGTTACAACTTAGGCCCTCATGTAAGAAAAACCCAGGTGTGCAATGGATTAGCTAGAGCCAAAGGTGCTCTATATGCCAATGTATGTTACTAGCCTACTGTATGTGGTTACACAGTCCAAACAGTAGACAAGATATCAACATGTCGTTTTCTTCAGATATGCTGACCTGTTCCTTTGTATCTGTCCTTTCCTGCAGTGAGAACAGAGAGATCTCCTCCATTCATTATACCGACAGATTTGTTGACGTGCTGATACACACACAACCTCTTTCTGTCATGCATTTCTTAAGCTGCACTGTAAAATCAACAAAATCTGCCCTTCACCCTTCACCCAAATCATTGATTACGTCACACAAATCTTCAATATTGCAGAAAGCAAAGGCAAACAAAAACACGCCCCTCTTCTGCTCTAAGCCCCTTTCTCTTGAATCTAATAAGCATTTACACGTCAATCACCCCTGGGAGATGGGGCGTACACAGACATAAAGCGAGTTCCAACACCTCTGCTCCCATAAAATTGGAAATTAGATCATATATGTAAACAAAGATGCATGCACAGGGAAATAGCAATGATCTCTTCTTGACCCTACCAAGTTAACTTGATAAATCCTCAAAGAGATCTGATTTAAAACACCTTTCAGATGCCTGTTTTTCAACATCAGCATAGAGTGAAATGATTTTCACATCATCTGAGAAAACAATCTTTAAGTTGCACTGACTCACTCATGACCTTACCAAATGAGTGAGTTTTAAAATGTACTTATTACAATATTTGAAGGATATTCATGTGTCACTCATGCCGATATATTATCTACAAAAGAACCTTCTACTGCAGTCAGAACTTGTGCATAACAGCTATAAATGCTAATTATATATATTACCATTTCTGTCCTCGTATTAGAAGTCTTGAAAGAAATTTTCAAGTCTTAAGATGTAAAAGAAAATCTCGGGCACACATTTATTTTATCTATGTTATCCCAAGTAGCTGGAAGTTACACTTTATTTTAAATACTAAAAGCTGGAAAGATACTAAAAATGTTTTTTTAATTCAAAAGTACGAATGATAAAAAAGATGTTCTTGGGTTACTGTAATTAAACAGACATGATTTCTGTATGACAAGGTAACTATCTCAGGTTATTAAAAGAGGCAGAAGGTAGAAGATACAGGAAATACCTCCTAAATTATCTTTTAGGGCTGTTGCTTTAAAAGATCACAAAATTTATGTTTTTTTAAATAAATAAAAAAAATCTATTAAGCTTTGTTTCCACATTATGTTTTCACCATAAATTGCACATTGTGGAAAATGCAGACACAGAAAGCTTGGAATATTGTGGAATTTTTAATACGGAGCTATCATCTAACAAATCTGTGTTTTCCATTCCAGACGGATGTATGCAATGGAACGACATTGACGTACACAGTGTTTCATCTAGGAATTTTTTTTAGCAGTGGGGGCAGGCCTGCCGAAAGCCTGCCCCGGAAACATCCCAACCGCTGCCCGGTCCCGTCTAGTATGAAACGGAAATGACACTTTGCTGTAACACAAACAAATATATTTATTCACCTCTATTCACACACGAGACATATTTCAGTTGTGATTGAACTGTATTTCTGGAGAATCTACAACAGAAATTCTTAATAGGGAAGCCAAAACCAAAAGCATTGAACGAAATGAAACAAATAGCATCTTTGCCTCAGTGGCAAAGTTGGCAGCCTTGCTGTGCACATTTAATTTTCCTGGGCTTTTGGAAAAATAACTCCAAGGCTCGGTTATAGGGGAATTCCGAAATAGGTGGTCCAATGATGCTCAGTAGCATACATGCTGCTAGATGGTCCCCTGCAGCCTGTTCCTTAAGTCTGTTTTAACCTATAAAATAATAAAACGAGTGATGAGAGAGATATTGATAGCTGAACAATCTCTCATTTCACATAACGCTGAAATATCTTACCCTGTTCATGGTGGAGAAATCTCTCTCACAGTTGACACTTGAGATTGGCACTGTGAGGGCAATGGCTACCAGCTTACTGAGGGAGGGAGTGTTGCCAACTGTCTCAGACAGAAAGTAGCTGAAGTTGCCCCAGAAAGTCGCTAGACAACGCCAGGTGACGTCATACGCTAATTTGCATAATGTTAATGTCATCACGTGATGACGAATGAAACAGAAAGGAGGAAATAATGATATTTAGACTAGGATTTTGTCATACAGGGTTAAACAATACATTATTTAAATGCTACAGGGAA
Organism: Valencia hispanica; assembly: GCA_963556495.2. NCBI lineage: Eukaryota > Metazoa > Chordata > Actinopteri > Cyprinodontiformes > Valenciidae > Valencia > Valencia hispanica. The sequence goes on along the minus strand of OY747713.1, from coordinate 25,610,274 downwards.
ATGTGACTTTTGTCTTCAAGAAGAGACTGTTGAGCATGTTATATTATTTTGCCTGAAGTATATTGTTGAGAAAACTGGTACAAAATTTACAAGATATCAAATTACAACTGGACATCAAAGACCTTTTAAACAAAATTTAAAGTTCTGAAGAAGAAAAAATACATTTGCTGAGATATCTCAAGAAGACGAAATTAATAGAGAGAATATAGTTGTTTGTTTTTTAGTATTTTGTAAAAATAAGTAGGGCATATTTAGCATGCATCAAAAGTTTATTGCTTATTATATTATTTTCAGTGGGGTTTTTTGTCATACATTTTAAATGTTTTTGAACTCTCCATACATTTTGAACGTTCCTTGAATGCACCACAGGTGTGCGATGCAGCATAGTACAGACAAGCTTCTGCCTTAATTCCCGTTGATAGATCGGTCTTATATACATGCAGATTTATTTTTTACTTTTGAATTAACATTAAATACAAAACAACTTCGTTTGTGAGTGGATGAAATGAACCGAAAAAGGTTTGATTGGTCAGTGGGCATAGTATTATGCTGCATACACATGCGCAGATCATTCCCTTTCTGAGCGTCGGGAAGGAGCAAGCTGGGTCTCTAAACTGCAGGAAATAAAGGCGACAAAGTTTCACAGAAAGTAGTTAAGGGTGGTCAGAAATGTCGCTAGATTTGTCGCTAGGCACTTTTTGGAGAAAAAAAAAGTTGTTAAGGGGGTCTGAAAAGTCGTTAAAAATGGCGACAAAGTCGCTAAGTTGGCAAAACTGGAGGGAGGGGTAGATCTGACACCACTCATCAAGCTGGGATGCCAGCCGACCGTCCGATGCGAATGGTTCACGCCTCCGCGTCGTCCATTCATTTCTGTTAATAGCCACCTCGAAGGGCATTATCCGGCTTATACCATGATCACTTACGAAAAAAATAAAGCATTTAATCAATTAATAATACTTTAATGTGCTTTAGAGTTAAAATTGTGAGGGTTTTTATTTTTATAAGTCGAGCGCACTATTAATATCTCCCGTATACAGGCGTTGCCAAACAACGTGGCCACAGCGACCCGACCGCAGCAGTTGAGTGATGGGAAGTGAGATTGTGGCTTTACCTTACATTATGTGATACAAAGTGTTAATATGTTAATGTTATCAAACTCACCAAATAAGTTAAAAGAAATGATAACATCACTCAGGTTTTGTCTGTCTTGCTTTTGCGATGTATCAACTGTGAGATAACGCTGAGTCTCCGTTGCCATGGTTACCATCTAGCGTTTGAGCCAGCGCAATAATTTAGAACTGTCATCAGGCAATTTGACGGGACGCCTTTCCTAGGGGGACTTTATCACTTTTTAACCTACATCCTCCAGCCAATCCGAATCAAGTATTCACCCAAACACAGATAAGTGGAGTTAAACTACACAGCCCCAATAACCTCTGAATAGTTCTACTAGCTAAATTGCAATGTGAGCGCCAGCCAACGGCGGTGCATTATGTCGGCAGGATCATTTAAAAGGCAATTATTGTGCGTCTGCCCCATTTCTTTTTTTTTGTTACCCTATTTCTGATACAGCGGCGGCAGAAAATGTTGGAGAGGCGGTGCGCCGCTCCAAAGTCAACATAGAGGAATCACTGCGTGCAGAGAATGTATCGGCTGTTACAGCTTACCATCTCTCTGTGTAATATGGTTTTTTTGTTTGTTTGTTTATATAAACACTAATGTCTCGTTTCCACTGAGCGGTCCGGTCCGCCTTTTTGTCTGTTTCCATTTTAAAGGCGGCCCATACATCAGGCCCGTACCGGTCCATTAATGGTCCCCCTTCAGGTGTAGGTCCACAGGACAATGGTCCTATATGGTTAGGGCGGAGCTACTGGCGTCACATAACACAGTCCTTTGATTGGGTGAACTCATAAACACTGCAGTAAGTTTAAACGTCACCTTCTCTGGTATAGCAACAGACAGGAAGCAGTACAGGAGAAAAATCACAATGATGTGGACCATAAGACCCGAAACGGAGTTTAAAACTCTGACTACATTTCATCTAACCAAAATAATATATTTTTAACCTTATATGAAACACAATTTAACTATTTTATATAAACAGAAAATTTTATTTTAAAGGCTGATAGGTAGATTTTTAGACACTACAAAAACAATCAAGGTACCCTTGCACTAGAATGATTCTTACTGTGTTTCCATTAGAATGTATTCATATCTATCATATATCAGATGACCAAAAAGTTAATTTTAATATTTATTTAAATTATATTGATTATGACTATTTACATCACAGTGCAGCCCTGATGTCATCATATTTAAGAGTTAAATGTGTGAGTTGGGCAGGGAGAGAATCACATCTGAGCAGAATGAATAAAATGATCCCAAATTATCATAGCTTCTTTATTTCTTTTTTCTTCCGATATAATATAAAAATAAAGACACATGCGTGATTAATTCAGGGTCAGGGTATTTTGCTTAGATTACATTTTCTCTTTAATGTAAACATATGAGGACATCGGATAAGCCAGACTGTGAAAGGCAATGGTCTTTTCACTGTGATGAAAAGATGGTAAAGCGTCTGCAAACTCACACTATTCAGATAGTGTGAGTTTATTGAGGAAAAGAGCTGCAGGGGAGAGGAAGGGGCCTTCAGTGAATGCATGTGTCAAGGTGATGTATATAAGTCCCGATTTGTTCCTACTTCACAAAAAAAAAAAAAAAAAGAGATGAAAGTGAATGATCTTCCCCGCTGCTCTCTGCCTTTTAATAAGCCTTTTGACTGACACGTGTGCACAATTCAACACCGTGTCCTAGATTTCCTATGCAGGTAGGGGCTCCTGCATGTATTCCAACTGTTGAACAGAGGGTGAAGACACATAAACCTATCTGGATCAGTAGGCTGAGGCTCCATTTAATGCAAGCCTCAGGCTGTACATCATCTGTACATGCAAACACCAGTAAAAAGGAGTCTAGTTAATACTCTATTATACTGGCAGGTGAAAATATGCTTCTTTGTTAGTAAAAAATCCATATTTTCTATCACTTTAGCTAGCACACTGCATCTTGTTTTCCAAATATTTGAACAAATGTAAACTATAATCAGTATAAAACGTTTGTCTGTCAAATATTGAAGCAAGTTTTTTTTCCTGTGCCATTGTGCATTATGTGTACACATTATGCTTACTTGACTACACGACTAATCGGTTTAGAGTTTAGATTTGCAGCCTTGATTTCGGAAATGTGCTCAAATATAGGTGGTGTTGGTTTGGCCTTTTTTTCTTTTATATACATCATTCTTCTTGTACTGAGCTAATCCAATTTGCAGATGCTATGCTTGAAGCTCAGCGTGGTTTATCCTGGTGCCTGAATCAAAAAAGGAAGATGCAGGCAAACTCATAAACTAACACTAGACATGCCAAGGAGGTTAGGACAGGTAAACAATAGTAGCTCAATATTTGTCTATTATTTATTGTAACATACGAAAGAAATGTGAAACAGAAAAAAAACTAAAATACCACCACATAAAAAAAGGACATATCCTCCCCATTAATCAAGATTTTGGTCCACCTCACAGCCCTCTTTTTGAAAACCAAGCCTTTGCCATTGTAATTTGCCAGCACAATGTTTAATGAATGATTTTAAAAGGAATTCGTAAATTTTCAGACACATTTTTAGATCAAATTTTTCCATCATTTGAATAGAGAGAATATAGCGTTCAAAATTAGCTTTTTTATGCAGAATAACCCATTATACCCAAATGCTCGTAAGTTGTCTCCAATAGAATCGATACTTGTGCAGGATCCCCGTAAGAATGAAGGAATATCCAAATTATACAAAAATATTTCAAACCTGTCTGGTTCTTCTACTACAGATAATCTCAAATTATCCTGCCAGGGTGATCTAGGAGGGAAAAGAGAGATGGACGATGGAAGACAGCCCTGACATTAACTCACAGTTCCTCAACATGCACAAGACACAGACTTCCTCTATTTAAAATAAACAAAACAGAAACTTCACAAAAAATTCCCTTCAGTTGACCTTTCATGTGACAAGTTTGGACTGGTCATATATTAGTAATCCTAACTGACATAAAACAGAAAAAGTTTAGTCTAATTAAAAGTCAACTAAGGAGAAAAACAACAGTTATGTCTCTTATTATTCAATACCTGTAAACACCTGGTTTCAACCGTAGGTTCAACAATGTTTAACATTAAAAAATATTGCAAAGAATTTAAATCATACAGAGCTCCCTGCATTAGTCGTTTAGAAAGTCTAATTTTTCAAACACAAATGACCCTATAGGATTAATTATGGAGATATGTTTAAAATGAAAATCATTATAATGAGAGATGAATATAAGAAACAAGGTCAGAAGGAGCACAGATAACCCTTCTTCTCTCTCACACACAGAGTCCGGTGGGTTTCCCCTGAATCGATGTTGCTGTACGCCCATAATGAGTGAAGGGAATACACAGGATCTCACCGCTCCAAGCTAGTCGCTTGGCCTTGCGTGTTTGTGCAAATCAGTAAATGTGTTATTTTCAGGGAGACGTTTGGCTCTGCTCACAACTATACGTTTGAAAGAGCAGATTAAATTATAGGAAAGCATATGTTGGACAGAGATTGCCAAAAGATCTGAGCAAACGCTTTAGCAATAACAGCCAAAAGGACCTTCAGAGGTGCTCTCTGGTTTCTTTTTTCCATCTCTTTCTTTTATTTCCTTTGCTCTTTCAATCTTTTACTTTGCTTTCTGCACATATTTATGACTTTTTTCCCAATGTCATTAATGTAGCCTGAATTTATCAGGGAGATTAAGAGTGAGGAATGAAGCATTGGAGCTGTGTCTAATATAAGTATCCAGTTATGTATTTTCCAGTAGATCCATTAGGTCTGGCTGTGGTATAACACAATATGTTTGTGTTAACATCAGATTTCAGACTCTGGGTCCTTACAGTGAACTCAAGAAATCATTTTTATTTAGGGTTAAAATGGAAGTAAAAAAAAAACAAAAAAAACTACATTTGTTGCAAATCTTATCATAGAATACAGTTTAAAAATGTGAAAATTGTGAGGTTTGCAACAGGCAAAGACTGCTACCAATGGACATTTGTAGAAAACAAACAAACAAAAAAAAGAAACTAAAGACTTTCTAACACTTTAAGGTATGTTCCAAAGAATCATTGTTATAACAAAGAAACAAAAGTTGACAAAGCATGAATTTTCTTAAGATTAATAAAACTCCAAAGTTTTCCAGCACAATCATTTTAAAGTGTTCCCTAGTTTCTTTTTTATTCATCCTCATGCCAGTATCATCAAAAGACCAACTTTATTTTCTCCAATTAACACTGAAGGAAGCATTGCTTTTACACAAATGTTTGTCAAAAAACTTCCACAAGTTGTTTTCAAACCAACAAGGCAATGACACGCTAATATACTGGCTTTCCATTTTTTATCTCACATCAGCTGAGTTTGTTCAACAGTTCAAGTTTTCTCAGAAGATCTTTCTTGGGAGAACATTGGAGGGTGGCTTTAATGAAGAGGAGATCTGCAATCCTCCTTTCTCAGTTTAAATATCCTGATTAAGAATGTGTTTTAAAAAAATCACAGTCCCTATTATCATGCCAAGGTCCTCCTGCACCCATTCTCTCCACTGCATCCACTCTTTAATTCAGTACATTAATGTTTGGGTCTGATAATGGGGGTCACAGGAGTAGCATGAGTTAGTCCTAACTGCTCCTGCCACTTCTTTTGCCCTCTGGACACACTCATTGTGCCAATAAATGCCATAAACATTGAAAACAACCAAACATGGGCACCTTTTTTATCGCCAGCCAGCTTGATTATAAACATCCTGGCTGCAACCAGAGCAGACACATCAAGACATTTCCACAGACACTTCCAACCCCTCCTGTCCCAGGAGACTAATACTCGCACTGGGGGAGTGTAGCTGTGTATTTCAGTGAGAGTATAAGAGTGTGTGTCCTAGATGAAGGTGCTCATAAAACCTCTAGATGGAGAGCCTTGTAAAAGCTGGTCCAATCACATGTAGACCATAACACGGACAGAAAGGTGCAGTAGCAGGACAAAGGATGAGGCCTCCAACTGAATGTTTACAAAAATGGTATTTTAATTTCCCCTCATCCTTCATAAGGCCACTCCTCTTCCCCTTTGTTCTTCATCTGCTTTGCTTAACTGTGCAACAATAAATCCTTCTATCGAGAAAAAAATGCTGTTATATAATTTCCCTTCAAGGACATGCTTTGTAAGTTATTTTTTGTAAAAACTGCATCACTACTGCAATTCTGGAAAAAAACAAAACAATTTCAAATGTTTTGTGTCTTTAGTCCCACCTCAATATTTATGAGCGTTAAACAATATCAGACAAAGATACTCAGAATAAAAGTAAAAATGCTTTTTTTTTTTATCAGGAAAAAAATATATTTTCAAATCAACCCAGACTATAGGAAAAAGTAATTGCCCTCTAATTCCCATGGTAGGCTCATAGATTGTATATATAAGATGGACAGAGCTTCTGTGACGTCAACAGTAGGCTTCTGAAGAGCTGAATTAAAACTCAATGGGCGGTTCCTACCAAGACCATCTTGGCCGCGTCACGTCACTCCGGGGAAAATACAAAAATGGGCGAAGAGGTGGAGCTGACAGTAGGGCTGTGAGGGTGGGGCTGGATGATTGACACCCATCAAACTCTGAGCCGATGTAGCTAAGATCTATCTGAGCTAACCCTGAGCTAACTGAAGCTAATGGAGGTAAATTGGTAAATCAGTAGCTACTTTGCTAATTTATGAGATCAGCTAGTGCAGGAGTGGCACCTGCAAATTAAAGTACAGAAATATAATTTTACTTACGGAAAATAATGGAACAGAGACTTCTTAGAAGGTCTGTTTGTGCAATGAATACCACAGCAAGCCATCTTTGTCCAATAAGTGCACGATTACCATCCGAACATGAATAAACATTGCAGACACAACTGATATTGTGATATTGACAACTGTTGTCATGAACGTAAACTTGGCCTGTTAAACGTAAAATGTTTTTTTTTTGTACCAGGCTGTTAACATGTTTATTTTTGCTGTGAAGTTGGCATTTTTAACATGGGATTCAATAGGAAAAGGCTCCTTTCTGTTGCTAGACCCTAGCGGATGAGGGGGGAACTGCAACTTTTGTCACTACTGCGTTGGCTTCACTTTTGGCCGGCACAGTTTGCCCCTTGGGTAGGACCAGCTGCCCTTAAGTGTTTGTGATGGCTGACAGTCAGTCTTTTACATCTCTGTGTACGATTTGTGCCCACTCTTCCCTGAACTGTTTTAGCCATCAACAACCTGTTTTAGGTCTTGCCCAGTTCAAAATTCAATTTAAGTTTACCCTTTGACTAGGCCATAACAAAACCATTCCTTTGATTGTTTTATTTTATCAGCCAATTTGAAATGGACTTGCTGGTATGTTCTGAATCACTGTAATGCTACTAAACCAGGGAGCACCTGAGCTTTAAGCCATGAACTGATATTGCAGTGCAGGATTTTCTGGCAGAGAGCCGAATTCCTCATTTCATCAATCATGTCAAGTTGACCAAGTTCAAAAGCGGAAAGCAGGCCCTGACCATCATACTACAAACACCATGCAAAACTGTTGTCATGATGTTCTCTCTCCGTGCCACTGAGTTATTTTTAGCCCATCAGTGGTTTTCCACCTTGAAACTCTCCCATGGGGGACTAATTTGCCCAGTCTCTTTCTTATTGATAAATCATGTACACCAAACCTAACTGAGGCAAGTAGGGCATTGCAGTGCTTTAGATGTTGTTCTGGGCTCTTTTGTGATTGGATGATTCATTCATGTGCTCTTGGAATAATTTTGGTAGGCTAGCTGCTCCTGGGAAGGTTCACCACTTTTCCATGTTTTCATCATCTCTGGATGATGGCTTTCATGGTTAATCATTGGAGTCCCAAACCCTTAGAAAGAGCTTTGTAACCCATTCCATGTTAAAATGTCAATAACGTTGCTTCTCATCTGCTGTTGATTTTCTGTATATAAGGGTATGAGGTGTTACTTTTTGAGATATTTAGCCTACTTTATGTTGTCAGACAGGTTCTGCTGTAGTTATTTCTTGATTCTACAGGTCTGACATTAATCTAGCCTGTGTGTGGCTAATGAGGTTAAAGTAAGAGGTCTAAAAAAATGTGGTTGATCACAGTTCACTTGTGATCCAAAAAAAAGAGAATATGTTCACCAGGCCAGGTTAGCTTGGGAAACTTTCAGACCCTAATAAATTAAAACATGATTTGAAAACTGCGTTTTACATTTCCTGTCTAATAACCAAATTTAAAAACCTTTAAAGAGAATAATACATTTTTCATAACTGTATTCTTCAGGTTTGTGGGTTGGTAGCCTCGTAGAAAATACTACTTAATCCGTTTGTTTATTTAGAAGCTGTAATATGAGCTAATTAAATCTTGGATTAGCCTTTGGGATGCCCTGCTAGAAAGCCTCTTTATCTAGCATTTAACTCTTTCAGTGGATTGCTTTCTGGATTTGTCGTCATTAGAAAAACAATAAAAAAAAATGTATGACATTTGATTCTTTTAAGCTTTTCCACCACTGAAAATGCCAAAAACACATGTGGTCACTGACATGTAACGGGATTGACAGAGAGGGCTGTCTGCACACTTCTTACAATTAAGCTTAACATGCAGCAACTCAATGACGTCTCCAGTCATTTAGCAGACATGATAGATGAGAGACAACGTCAGGCTTTCTGACTGTACGAGCAGACAGAGATCTGAAAACGAGCACGAAAAGAAAAGGTGGTGGAGTAGCAGTGCTTGTCAACAACAGATGGTGTCACCCAGGACATGTTACTGTGAAGTGTCGTCTCTGCAGCCCAGATGTCGAACTCTTGGCAGTAGGTTATCGTCCATATTATTTACCATATTATTTACTCATTCCGGAATTGCGCCGCTCAAGGTGGCAGCATGTTGGAGTAGCTCTGTTACTTTGGTTCATATTTTTTTCTTTTTTAAAACTTTAATTCTTCCATTTTTGGTAGAAACATTGTTTTTGTAGACAACTGTTCTCTCTGGTTTTGAATGCTGTGCAGCTGGAAGGATTTTTGCTGATACTTTATATTTTTGGACATTTGTTATGATGCATAACCATGGCGACAAGGTGGTTTACAACTGGCAGCAGCTGATTAACATCACAAAAGCTCAAATAAGACCTCAACTACAGCCACAAAACCCTGATGAGTTGAGAAGGAAAGACGCCATAGATCCAGAGCATCCTCTACATCAGACTGTCATACAACTACAGAGCGTCTTCAGTCAGAGGCTTCTTCAGATCTGCAGAGCGCTACAGGAGATCATCCCTACCCACAGCCATCAGCATCTACAACAAATCTTTGAAGGAACTTGCATAATGAGTTACAACAACATTTAATTTCCCTTTGGGATTAATAAAGTAATTTTGAATTGAATTGAAGATAGTTCACCAGTGTAATTTTGGCAGTTGTTTACATTCCACCTTCAGCGGTTGCCGACACTGCATGTGATGTCATCAGTTCCGTTGTTGCTAAGCTACAGACACAGCACCCCAATGCATTTGTGGCAATATCTGGTGATTTTAATCATGCCTCCCTCTCTACTACACTTCCAACATTTCAACAGTTTGTCAGCTGCTCTACAAGAGAAAACAGGACCATGGATTTGTTTTATGCAAATGTAAAGGAGGCATACATGTCCAAACCAAGACCTCCTCTGGGAAAAACAGATCACAATCTTGTTTTTCTCTGTTCAGAATATAAACCACTTGTTCAGAGGCAACCTGAGAAAATGGTCACAGGAAGCTGAAGAAGCCCTGCAGGGTTGTTTTGCAACCACAGACAGGATGACTCTTTGCCAAGCACATGGAGAGAAAATCAATGCCATGACTGAGTGTGTGACTGACTATATAAACTTCTGTGTGGACAACATCATCCCCACCAGAACAGTGAGATGCTTCCCTAATAACAAACCCTGGATCACCAGTGATCTGAAGGAACTGCTGAATAACAAAAAAAGAGCCTTCAGGAAGGGAGACAGGGAATTACTGAGGAGTATACAGAAGTAACTTAAGGTCAAGATCAGAGACAGCAAGGAGGCATACAGGAAGAAGCTGGAGAACAAACTACAGAGGAACAATATCAGAGATGTCTGGTCAGGAATGAGAAAAATCATAGGCTTTAAGGACAGGAAGGATTGGATAGATGGAAGTCTGGACAGAGCCAATGAACTGAACACATTCTTCAACAGGTTCAGTTCAGGAACTAGCTTAGCATCCTCCTCTCCTGTTCCCAGCCAAACAGACATCCCACTCTCCTCTGATCAACAGCTTCCCTGTTACACCTCGGATGTTTTATCCTTCACCTCAGCCATGGACTCTTCTGATTCCACAAGTTTGACGTCAACCAAGTCAGGAAATGCTGCTACCCCCTTTGCCTCCCCCTCCCACTTGTCTGTCTCCAAAAGTCCGGTGTAGAGGCAGCTGGAGAAACTGAACCGGAACAAGGCTGCAGGTCCAGATGGTGTCAGCCCCAGAGTCCTGAAGGCCTGTGCTGAGCAGCTCTGTGGGATTCTGCAGCACCTCTTCAACCTTAGCCTAACTCAGGAGAAGGTCCCAGTGTTGTGGAAGACATCGTGCCTTGTTCCAGTACCAAAGATAACTCACCCATCAGTCATCAATGACTATAGACCTGTTGCCCTGACATCCCACATCATGAAGGTCCTGGAGAGACTCCTGTTGGCACCCCTGAGTAAGCAAACAAAAACGCATCAGGACACTCTCTACACCTCAGACTTCCAGTACAAATCAGAGACCTGTCATCTGCAGAAATACTCAGATGACTCTGTAATTGTCGGGTGTATCAGAGATGGACAAGAAGCTGAATACAGAGAGCTGGTGGACCGCTTTGTGACATGGTGTGGAAACAATCGTCTCACCTTGAATGTGAACAAAACAAAGGAGATAAGTCAAACACTGTTTCCATCATGGGAGAAGAAGTGGAGGTAGTTGAGGAGTATAAATACCTCGGAGTTCACCTTGACAACAGACTGGACTGGAGACTGAACAGTGAAGCCGTCTACAAGAAGGGACAGAGCAGACTGTACTTCTTGAGGAAGCTTAGCTCCTTCAAAGTTTGCAGCAAGATGCTGCAGATCTTCTACAAGTCTGTTGTGGAGAGTGTAATCTCTTCAGCCGTCATCTGTTGGGGTAGCAGCATCAGAGCCAGGTATTTAAAAAGGCTAAACAACCTGTTAAAGAAGGCTGGTTCTGTTCTTGGGACAACTGTGGAACATCTGGAGATGATAATGCAAAGAAGGATTCTTCATAAAATCAAAAAAATTATCGACAACCCTGAGCATCCTCTTCATGAGACTGTCATACAACAACAGAGCGTCTTCAGTCGGAGGCTTCTTCAGTTTCGCTGCAATACAGACCGCTACAGGAAATCCTTCCTGCCCACAGCCATCATCATCTATAACAACTCCTTAAATAATTAATTATATGAGCTATACCAACACTTAATTTCCCTCTGGGATCAATAAAGTATTTTTGAATTGAATAGTGAAGATTTAATACATCTTTAGTCCATTAGCACCGTCATAGATACTGATAAATGTAAAGAAGATTATCCATTAGTAAGACAATCAATACAAGTCAAAACAGGAATGGATGACCCTTGTTTCAGGCTTTTCTCTGAAATGAAACTAGTGTTTTAGAGAGGAATAGTGTATTTAGATAGAGTGGAATGTGCCTATCAGAAGGGGATCATTTTTCAATAATCTGTTGCATAGGATGAGTATGTGACACCAAGCATTAAGAGCAAAGCACATGAAATAAAAACAGCAGAGAGGAGACTGGTAGCGAAGGAACTGAGTCAAAAAGGAAGGACCACCTGCGACTTGTTCCTGCTAAGCCACGTTGACAAGTTCAAACAAAAACTTCTTAATTAGCCCTCGTGGATCTTTCAAAATGTATCACAGTCTTTTAATATAATTTGATCTTCATTTGCATCACTCAATCCTGGTCACAGGAAAACTACAACTTAAGAATGTGTCTGGTACTTCATCCATCAGGGAAATACTATTCCCTTTGAAATCAACTTAGGTTTGGCTAAAGAATAACATCAAGACAGATGAAAAGCTTGGAAATGATAAAAGTGTAAAATGTAATACATGTAATTTCTGATTGCAACGAATAAAGTTGAACTATATTATATTTGATACATTTATGTTTCAAGTACAGTCTCTTGTGGCTCAAGCTCTAACAACACAAGCTTGGGCAATCTGTGGATTGCATAAAGAACTGTCAGTGAGTTTAGTCATTTCCCCAAAGTGTCATTTAACATAGAGAAGAGAAAAGCTGAGAAGTTGTTTGAAATTAAAAATACCCTCCATCGAAGAACAAAAGTTTGGAGGGGAAGTTTGGGTTCCTTCCATTGGAGATTTCAGGATCTGACTTTTAGTATGCTCTGCCCTTATTACATTCTCTAGCTTTGGTGGTCCTAAGCCAGAACAATGGTTACACTGTGTTTAGCACAGTTTTTAGACCTTTCAGAACAGGATAACATTTTTAAACAACAGTTGGCACAGCAAGTATCCATGATAATCTATTATCTACAATCCATGTTGATTAAAATGCAACCCCTCTGCTACACCAGTCATTTCACTGGAAAACACCAGAGCATATCTCAAAGATCGAGATGCCTGGACCCCCAAGTTGCACTCGTTCCACCTGCATGTGTGTCATCATGCTGCTCACGTCTTCCTGACAATGCTCAAAGGAGCCGCAAGCGAGGGAACAAATTGATGGACAGTTTCGGCCAACCAATTCTCACTAAGCATTTGAATCAGGGTTGGCAGGCTTTGCTCCCAACCGTATGTGGTCAAAAGTTTAAAAAACATAAACAACCCTGAATGATAAAAACCATGAAATGAATTAAAAATGTGTCTTTCTGTTGTTCATGATCCTATGATACTAGCTTGGAGTTGTGTGGTGGGGCAACAAATTAATTATTTAAGCCTACAGAGTGTCTAAAATTACAGATGCATTTGCATGCTTAATTGGAAATGTTCACCTATGTTGCCCGAAGTACGAGGAACCTTCATGCATATTAAGAAATTAATTACAAACAACTTCTTGCTTCTGCTAAAGGCAAACTGGAAAACAGACAAAAATAAACTCTGCTTTATCTGGCATGTGGGTTACACATTTCAGTGAGGCTTTGGTGCCAAAATCTGACACAGGTTTTAGTTAAAGAACGCTCAGATAAACATGTGTCTGCCTGACATTGTTTGTCACAACTGATTTCATATGGGGGGGGTTAGCTGCACTCCCTACACTAATGCCAGCACGCAGCTCAGCAGCAGGCAAACATCTCTCTCTGCCAGTCAGAGGGAAGAAAAAATACAGTCACACACACACACAAAGCAAGCAGGGGGAGAGGGAAGACAAAGGAAGAGAGGGAGGGCTAGGGTGTGGAAGAAGCATCATGGGGGAACGAAGGGGGAAATGAGCGGGAAAGCAGGGATGGAGAAAGCAAGATTGAATACCATGAGCCAAGGGAGGTGAAAACAGAAAGAAAGAAAGAAAGAAAGAAAGAAAGAAAGAAAGAAAGAAAGAAAGAAAGAAAGAAAGAAAGAAAGAAAGAAAGAAAGAAAGAAAGAAAGAAAGAAAGAAAGAAAGAAAGAAAGAAAGAAAGAAAGAAAGAAAGAAAGAAAGAAAGAAAGAAAGAAAGAAAGAAAGAAAGAAAGAAAGAAAGAAAGAAAGAAAGAAAGAAAGAAAGAAAGAAAGAAAGAAAGAAAGAAAGAAAGAAAGAAAGAAAGAAAGAAAGAAAGAAAGAAAGAAAGAAAGAAAGAAAGAAAGAAAGAAAGAAAGAAAGAAAGAAAGAAAGAAAGAAAGAAAGAAAGAACGAAAGAACGAAAGAACGAAAGAACGAAAGAACGAAAGAACGAACGGTTGGAGAGCTCATGCATTCATTTGGTGGGAAAGGAAACAAAGAAAGAGGAGATGAAAAAAATAAATTATAAAAAAGAAAGAAGGATTAGACAGCGAGAAGAAAAACAAGTTCACTTGTATGAATAGAGAAGCAGCTGGGAGTTTTCAGGTTGCCTCAGGGAAAACCTGATCTTAAATTTACATAATCTACAGTAGTTGTTTTTTGGCCACACAGGGTCCAACAAATGGACATTATAGCTAAAGACGACTAACATCCAACTAGTTGCAAAAAAGTTTCAGATGACGTGGATGCAATAAAAATACACAGAGAAACCTGCTCCTGACTAGAACCACCTGCTTTTTAGCTCGGTCAGACACTCAAAAATGCAATGTTAGTCCAGTCACTTGGTGCATTTACATGCATTAAAAGAAAACCAAATTACAGCCCTATTCGGACTTTTGAAATGCGAGTATACACCTTAGTCCGGCTGGAGTCGAACTGAACTAGCCTAGTATTAATCAAGCTAACGCACACAGATAATAACAGTTAGAAAACTGAATTTCTCTGCAGGTAAACACCAACACAACTTTGTTGATCTATATTTGTGTGACGCTGTAGGCCAACCGTAAGAATGCAAACGTGAAAGGCCACGTGTTGCCACCTGTCGAACGCACTTCATTCAATAATTACATTTTCTGAGTGACATGTAAACTGGGATAAAGGCTCCCATTCAGGTTAAACTATTAGCTTGATTTTTGCCAAAAGCTCGATTTACATGTGCATGTAAACATACAGACTAAATGCGACGTACACAAGTGCTTTGGGCGGGCTAACCTCAACGCTCCTCTGTGTGGAAGTTATGTGGAAAGAAGACTTAAAGTTACTTCTGGGTATCACTAAGCTACTTAAAATAAAGTTCAAAGAAAAAAATTGAATGCTGTTATTTACAGCACTTAACAAGAAAGCAAAATAGGCTAAAAATAGCTTTGGTACTTCAGAGTTTTGCAAAACCTGCACATGAAATCTCTGATGTATCCATCTGAAAAAAAAGCAAAACAAGGCATAACATGTAAAAGCATCAAGGTATATGTTGGTGAGTTATGTTAATCTGTACTACAACCACTCAACCATGTAACAAAGAGACGCCGAAGGAAGCATTTGTGTTTACACAGGAGTCAGTGGGAGGTCATGAATTATGCATGCCATATGGAGGACTGTGGCTATGTACCATATGTACATGTGCATGTTAGCAGACCCAAACTGAAGAAAATGCTTTGTATGTCCATCTTAAGGGAGCACTGTGGGCACCCCCCGCCAACATCAACCCCACCCAATCCAGGCTCTAACTCTCCAATTGCTGGAAGAGAGAAAATAAGAGAAGAAGCCTTATGAGAGATACAAAGGAAAGAGATAGAGAGAAGCTTCTGGTAAACACATCCACTTTCCGTTTGTGGTGAGGTAATGCTGCCAAAGATACCACAATCGACTCACAAATACACACTCAGGCACAAAAACACCAAGTTCTGCAGCTATGCAGCCCTCGTGTTTGGCACAAGATCGTAGCCCCACCCCAACCCCTAAAGACCGCATACAGTAAGAAAAAGAGAGAGAGAGAGAAAAAGAGAGAGAGAGAGAAAAAAAAAAGAGAGAGAGAGAGAGAGAGAGAAAAAAAGAGAGAGAGAGAAAGAAAGAGAGTCCAGCTCACATCGGAGGGAAGTTCAGCATGTGGAAGCAGAATCAAAACAATAACAGACTCGTCCTCAAATGTTTGCAACTCATGAGACCGAAGCCACCGATTGCTTAAGGCGGGAACAGGAGGGAAGCCGAGATGTGGAGAGCAGGAGGTGATGGGAATTTATCATCAGGGCAAACTGCTGGTCCTTTCTGGATATCACCAGCTCCTCCCCTTTATGATGAATGCACAGTGAGCGTTCGAGGCAAAAACAGGAGATGGCCCGAACAACCACTCCATTTGGGTGTTTCAGGGGGGCAACAGTGCCAGCTGTTATCTGAATTCCACTAAAATTAACCCGTCTTACTCACACATACACTGATATTCTACCTCAAAGCTAGAGGTACCACTGCCGGCTGTTTACCAACTTACATGCCGTTATGCAATGCAACAAGAAACATCCTAAAATAGTAATTCTGAGGTGAAACTAACTTTGCTGTAATGGCTTGTGTGTACATCACTGATTCTGTGCGTGTCTGGAGAGATCTGTCCACTGGCAGCTAACCCACAGGTGAGACTAGCGGTAAATCTTGGAAGAACAAAGGAAAGGGAACGACAAAGAGAACGCGAGAAGATATATATATATATATATATATATATATATATATATATATATATATATATATATATATATATATAAATAAAAGTAACAGTGAGTATCACTGAATACCGCAACAAAAGAGACATGCTACAATTAAAGCATGCCATCTAAAGGTTTGTATTTGGTGTGATTATTAGACAGCAGGGCTCTTTAATATAAATCTTTGCAACAAAAGGCAAAGACAGTAACTAGGTTAAGCTTTACTTGTATCAAGGTTAACCAAAGTTTTCATATCACTCCCTATCGTTTCAGATCCTTTTAAATGGATGCCAAGGAAAGTGCTGAGGTAACCAAAGTTTTTCCCAGCATAGTATGGAGTAACCTGGCACTGCCCCTTCCCCACCTGTTGCTTCCCACCATTGCTTACAATGGCTGTCTTGAACTATTTTTGTTAATGTAAATCACAAGAGATTCATGGTTTGGATATAAGACAAATCTGCCATTTAATTAATTGCACCCATTCAACCGATTGTTAACACAAATGGCGAAACCAATCCAGTGGGGCCAACTTGCTGAAGTTAAATCTAAACATCAAAATGAGGTACAAATGCAATTTAAGTGTCTTTGAACACACCATGGTTGTTGGCAAAAGATGAGCTACTCTTTGTATTACAAAAACTGTGCCAGGGTACTGTGTACCGGGATTTTCCCGCACTACCAAGTCAGACCATGAAAGCAGCAGCAGTTAAATACAAAAAAAATAAAAACTTGATTTTTTTATGTGTTTTTCCTCTGCACAAAATTACCAAGCACAACAGTAAAAAAAACACACTGGATGCCCACTCTTCTGAGCTAAAAACAAGAAACTGAGGCTATGATTCATACAGGCTCATTACAATTAGACCATATCAGATTGAAAAGATGTTGCCTGGTCTGATGAGTCTTGATTTCAGCTGCAAACCTTCAGATGGTAGAATCTGAATCTGTCCTAAACACCATGAAAGCATGGATCCATCTATCCTTCCCTTTATTTAGGGTTTAAGCTGCTGATGGTGTAAAGGTGTGTGAGGTGTATTCTTGACACACTTTGGGTGCCTTAGTCCCTATCTGAGCTTCAGTAAATGCCACATCCTACCTACTTACGGACTACGTCTATGTTATTTATTACTATAGTATGCCCATCTTCTTCTGACTACCACCAGCAGAAAATGCTTCAATATCACAAAACTTAATCAACTAAAACTAGTTTCCCCAAAAATGACAATGAGTTTAATGTCCCCAGTGGCCTCCAGATGTAAATCCAACAGAGCAACTGTGATGGAATGGGATATTTACATTACAGAATTGCGGCTTACCAGTCAGCACAGACTGTGATGTTAGTCTGTCATTATGGATCAAATTCATCTTGTTGAATCTATGTTATAAAGAATTAAAACAGGCCCCAAGGTAAATGGATGCCCAAAACAGTACAAGCAAGAAGCACCTAATAAAGTGGCCAGTAAGAAGAAAGCTTCACCCATCACTCTAATTTAGGGTAACGCTGTTTTAAAAAGCAATAATTGAGGCCATTCTGTAAAAAGTATAAGATATTACAATTTAAGAAAATTAGATCTTGTTAAATATATCCGTTTTACATTTTCCGTAAATGCAGTGATATTGTAAAAACATGATGTTTTCACTCAAATTTATCATACAGTGAGAATCTCATATTGGCTAAAGACTATTGTGCAGTGAAAGTTCAGAGAATCCAGAAAACATAGCTAGAACAAAAACTAACAAAGTTAAGAAAGGAATTCTGGCATATGGACCCAAACCTCTGGGATGAAAAGATGAATCAAATTATCTAAATGGAATTAGACCCAATACAACTAATGTAATCGGATAACCTTTCCAGACAAAGGTCTAATTTCAGAAAACATATCAAAGGCAAAAGCTCCTGTATCTGTTTCTCCACGTCAGTGAAGCAAAACCCAGCAGATGATGGATTAGTTTGGCTGCTTTTTTTATTTACAATTCTGGTCTGCCGCCTACTTACAGCTTTGGATCTGATTGGGAACACCAAAGACATTATTGGATTAAGAAGGAAAATGATGCCCCACTGTTGTCCTCTTTGAAAACAATTTATGTAGATCTCTTTAAGTAGATGAATCTTAAATGTCAGACGAACCAACTTTGTGAACAGTAGCCATGTCTCCTGGTGGTCCAGCTGGTCTTTCTGATCACATAAACATTTCAGGAACAGGTTGACGAAATATTCTTTTCGGCTGCATGGAACTTAATTAAGTGAACTTGAAGGATTTAGAGTTGCCTTTTTTGCAAAAACAGATCTTTTTGAGGGTGGAATTGCATGCATGAGTGCTAAACGCATTTCGGCTTCTCCCACGGTGTAAGTATCACTCCCACATCTGTTGAGCCAGAAGGTGCTTTTATACCACATATGGAAACGAACGCAGTGCACTATGCGATTATTTATGGAAGTTAGAATCACATCTAGGTACATGGCTATTTCTTTTAATTTGCTAAACATCTTAAGATATTTTTTCTTTACTTAAAATGTGTAGGAATACGCCCTTACGGATTGTAATAAACCATTTCACAGTGTGATTTGAAACCAGGCGATGACAGATAATTAATTTCAAACATTCTGATGCATAATTCAGGGTTTATTTGTGCAGTATTTTTCTTCATAAACAGAGTGGAAGAACATGCTTCATAATGTTATTTTCTAGGAAGTATACAGTTAAAGAAAGACAATATTTTATTTATTACATAAGATATTTAAAAGGAAATTAGGTTTAAGGTGCAATGCATTCATTGACGTATATTTTAGGGCTTCATAAATTCTAGGGCTGTACCATAAATCGCAAATTTATCGTTATCGCAATATCAATGTATACAATATTCTAGTTTTCTGAATGGATATTGGCTTTTTTATTAATTATAAGATAATCATCAAAATTAACGGAAAAAAATCTTAAAATATATTGCTTGTCGTGTAATAAAACCATACAAAACACGAGTTTCGTTTTGTTGAGTTGAATCCCTGACTGTCGCATTCAAATTAAACATGAACTGCGATTATGACAACACAGGGAGCATGCTCCTAATGAATACATCTTAATTTCAATTAATAAAGCCTGTCGGGAAACAGATATGAATAATTTGAATAAGTAAGGTCAATTGAACCTCAAAATTGTTGGTCACAATTCGAATTAGTAGGGCAGCCCTTCTGCAGGGCGAGGTTTGGTTATTAAAGTTGTGGTCCGCAGCGTGATGTCATCAAGGAGAGTAGGAGGAGATTTTGAGATGTAAATGGCTATTGCTCCCCCTCCCCTTCTGGAAAGAGCTGAAAGCTACGCCTCATACTGCCCACGTACTGGGAAACCGGAGTCAACAGAGAAAGCATCCCTGGATCGACCCGGCATTGACCAACTCTTTACAATGGAAGGAATTTTCCAAGGTACGGATGTTTTTTAACCAAAACAATCTGGCTTCTTCTTCTTCTTCTTCATTTGTGTGCTATGCTGACTGAGGCGTTTCACCCCGTAGTGCACACTGGGGACTGAGGAGCTTTCTAGTTGATTGACAGCTTCAACTTGTGGATACGCAAATCTATTGGTCAACGCTCTAGGCAAATGATTAGTTTTGCTGTAGAGGAAAGGGGAGGAACTTGGGGTAAATATAAATTCTGAAAGATGACCTACTTTATATCATAGAACAGGGTCAGATAGTCAAACCAAAGATTTGTTTGGGTCTGCACATTAATACAAATACAAATAAATAATAGTCATTTTAGGACTCTGTGTTTTTACAAGTATGCATATTATTTACTGCTGTTTTTTTTAAACAAGATAGACAAAAAGTAGGCCTGACCACTTTGGAGTACTCAAGCATTAATTAACGTTGTCTGCTGATTTAATTGCCCAGTTTAGAGAAGCATCTTACTTTATAGTAAAATAGAAATCCATTGAAGGACAATGCTCCAACTCCTCATTAGTGCTTCTATTTGTTCACAATGTGAGACACTTGACACTGCCATAAATTAGTACCACCTTGTACACGCCATAGATGACCGTCATCCATCAATGAAATCAATTAGGGTTTTCCTCCTCCTGCACCACTATGGGCCATCAGTCCATTAAAACAGGGTACTATAGATTAGTGCAAAGCAGGAGAAGACCACCAGACCCAACTCTCATACGGAGACAGTCCCCACAAATTTTTGATTAGAGGGTTAGAAATGTAAACTCTTTACACACACATTTTATTTTAATGAATTATTTATGAATTTGACTGTAACATTTTTATTAGTTTATCTGCATTCCTTTCCACAACAGTAATAGCTAACCACGAATAAGCAGGAGTCCACTGTAGTACAGATTTGCCCAGATTTGTTAGGAGTCTGGGGTGTTTGTCTTTGTCTGTCTACTTCCTGCTTATACCTCCACCATTCTGGAGAATTTCATCAGAGGTCCTGGCTGAGCTGAGTACCTGTCCATCACAGGTGCAGCTCATTGAGCTTATCACAGGCTGAGGATATAAGGAGCTGGCTGTCAGATCTTTGGTGCCTAGCGTGATAGACACTTTACTTGCAAATTCAGCACCACATCCCTTCCCTCCGGGTGGGTTTTGTCGCGTATCACTTGCGAAGGCGTTCCACCCAGCTAATCCCGGGAGATCACGGAATCACAGGAGATTTGCAATTGCATAACCTAAAGCGCAGTATGCAGGGGGGAATAATTCTATGTTAGTTAGCAGCATAAAATCACTATCCAGGTGAGTCCTGGTGTCACAGGTAGTCATGTTTTGTTTAGTTTGCAGTTAAACAGACGGAAATCTGCTTGTCTTTCATTTTAAAATTTCTGTTTTTTTTTACAATGCTTCCGTGCCTGATTTTCTGTCTGGCCCGATCTAAACTGCTGAGATTGATGCATTTTAGAAGCGTAGTGCATAGAAAAATAGAAGTGCTGCGTAAATTTAGGAAAGGGCCGCGACACAACGCTTCTAAAACGTGTCCGATTCGCGCTACTTTGCGTCCGGTGGAAATTGTCCCATTGACTTTAATGGCGGCTATCGGCTGCGTATTACGCTTCACAGACGTTACGTGCCGCTTACGCGCCCGGTGGAAAGGAGAGGGCTGTTTGGTTAAAACCTTAAGTTCGCCATGCAAGTTCCTAGTGTGATTTTTATGACAAACCTGCTAACTCCTGTCTGTGCTCCTTCCAAGGTTTATCCTCGTCTCAACCTCCTTGTGGTCTGTTCTCCATAGCTTCTTAGTAAGCCAAGGTCATTCCTCCATGTCTGACTGCTTTCAAGCTCCAAGTTCCTCCGTGATCCATGCTCCATCTCCGTGCTCTGCCTGCCCTCAGTGCTCCATCCTCGCTCTCTGACTTTACCATCTCCACATCTCCAAGAACGCAGCAGGAAGCAACCACAGACATCCTGGACTCCTAGCTCTCCCTCCCTGGCATTTAATCTTCCTTCCAACAAGTTACCCCCAATTTCCACTGCATGCGCTCCACTCCGCTCCAGCACGCACTCCGCACCAAATACGCTCCCATTGTAGTCAAAGAGAGGATTTCCACTGACGCCGCTGAGCAGCGCAGGGCGCCGGCCGCCGTTTCGCCATCCGGCAAAAATAGGATCGATTCTATCTTTGCCGGACGCCGGATCAAATCCGCAGTCAATCTACACAAATAACTAAGCACCAACCGGATATAGAACAACCACATTTCCGGGTGTTTTTCAAAATAAATCAATAAAGACGGACTAGATATTTTTTGTATGCATAGCTATATTAATATAAGCCTGCGTATATTTATACATATGTTGTGCAAAATATCTTGACACAGAATAACTGTTCTTTTCTGTTCATTTTCCACGGAATGAAGAATTTGGTTCTGACTTCCGCATTTATTACTGGCTTTTATCATGAGATCTCGCAATTCCCACGCATGCTTCTTTGACCACCTCTGGGCTGCGGACCGGAGCAGAGCGGATCTAGAGCGCATGCAGTGGAAATTGCGAATGGCTGAGGAGTGCGTGGCGGACCGGACCGGGGCGGAGCGCATGCAGTGGAAATCGGGAGTAAGCCTCACCTGAGTTCATCTAAGCAATTATTCTTCATTCAGGATTCTATCTCACCTCTGGAATTTTCCCCCTGCAGTTCAGCTCTCCTCTTTTTCTTTGAGTGGTGTCCCTGTGCCCTTTTTCACATTTTCATTGTTTCAATGAAAACAAAACTTTTACAACTGGTCTCCAGTGGTGTTCTGCATGTGGGTCAAGAAGGTTAATTCCAACATGACAGATATAACTTGTTTCTTTCATAAGTAAAAAAAAAATGCAGATTAGAAAGTTGTTAATCATTTTATTTTCAGAAAATAACTTAATTTTCTCAGTAAAAACATCTTTTACAGTTTTAATATAACCAGGTATTTGCAAGTCAGAAGTTTACAAACTCAAGATCGGGGCATACCTAATTCAGCACCTTAGTTCTGCTAGCAACTAGATTAAAGAAAATATAACAAGGATCAATGATTAGACCAAATATGTATTCACTTATGCATATTGCATACCACGGTGTGCTGCTTTAGAAAGAAATCACAGTGATATTGGTCATTAATCTGCGATTAACCTTTCTCTGATTCACTTTAATTCATATTCAGGTTCTTTCATTAATTAAAGTGTCATTTGCATATAGATTTAAACTCAGTCCAATTCAACGGCATAATTGTTGGTTCTTGTACTGGGGTCGGTGGTGGAGGATCAGTTCCATGTCAAAGAATGAGAACTTTGATTAGTCTGTGTCAGAAATAAAAAGCTCCTTCAATAGAAGGGAGAGAGATATAAATCTGATAGGTCAGATCAGCTCCCATCTGAATAGTGCAAATTTTCTACTGTATTTTACCCTTTTTACAGTGACACACAAGAGGCAATTCAGACTAAGATTCATTTACTCTTCCTCCCCATGGCTTTCTGACTAGACACACATTGAGATGAAGAGAGTTTTTTCTCCTAATCAGATCGTGGCACAAAGGATGAGTTGGACTACACAAACTCAGAGGTGAATTATTTTAACATCAATTTTTAGTTTTCATGTTTAAAAAGGTTAAAAAAAGAGAAAAGCGACTTCAAAAGCATAAGTTTGTGCACCCTCTATTAAAATGAGGGAGCCTGTGGATAAACAGATTTTTTTGTAATGTGTTTGTGAGTTATTATTTAACACAGAAACTCAGAAAAATAAGAAAAATGTATGAGGCCTTGTACTGCAGTTTAGGAAAAAACCATGATGCAAGTTTGATTAATATCAAATCAATTGCTGCTTCTGATAATGGATTGAAGATTCAACTGATCTCTCCCAAAAACATGGACACACACGGTATCCAGATGTCATCCTGGACCTTTTAAACCTATACAAACCAGAAATGGGATCCTGAAGTGGTCCCCATAGTTTTTACAAAGGCCTTTTCCCCCTTTAAAAAAAAAAAAAAAAAGAGACTTATCCAAAGTGAAGCAACATGAGCTCATCCTAAGTACCATATGAACATCCACTCTTTCTTTTTAGATACCCTGACATTGCAAGCTTTTCCCCCCAACTGGTCAAAGTTTAAAGTTGTGCTTGTTACTGTGAAAACAAAAGTTTGTTCAAAGAGACTAACATCTGAAATAAAAAATGCACATCCTTTGCACCCACATATATATATTTTTTTTATGTAACCCAAAAATGTTTTGCTGTTCTGCTTGCAATAAAAACAACATTAAGATGAATGGCTCTTAGAAAACACTGCCTCCTAAAGTCACAATGACAAATTACATAACATTCTGAATTTAGGAAGCCATTATGAATCCAAAACAGGAACGCTCCATTACACAGGTTGAGCAATGCTTATTTCACAGCACGTAAATACCAGCACATTTCTATTTTTACAATAAATGTGTGTAACTAAGGCAATCAGATTACCATACTATTTGACTCAGCACATGTTGAGTGGGAAAGCATTTATTCAGATAAGAGCAGGATAAAATTAGCAAAGTAACACAGAGAACCAGTGGGAAACAGAGATCATAGGAGCTGTCGTTTCAGATGGTAATCTCATGGTTTTCTCGAAACCATTTGCATCCAAACCAGAAACACTATTTACTTTGGCAACCACTGAGAATTTCTCTCACTCTGTCAAACTCACAAACACAGCCCAAACACTCCTCCTTTCTCTTATTTTGAAACTTAAACCACAAACGCCAACAGAGAGTTATAGAAGCAGTCCAAAAGGTAGGAAATGGCCACAGAGACAACCAAAACCACGAGCTGAAGGAGCAACAAGCAGATTACTGGACAAGCCACTTTATCAAAAGATAAACAATAATTTGACAGTCCCTCTAGGCTTCTTTTTTTGTGATTGGCGTTCCTCCATGTCTGAGTTGGCTGCTGCACCGTGCTCTCCAAGAGGGAAGCACATGGTTGGCTCAGCCCACTGAACTGGCTGATCTGAAAACACACTTGATGAACAATAAAAATGAAGCTAACAAATTGTTTTGCGGTGGCATCAAAGCTGTCTTTAAAGTCAAACTCCCGCCCAGTCCCACCAGACTCACTCTTTTTCACTTACAGCTATGAGAAAGCAGTGCTTTGAGACAATTTGGATTATTGGTAAGGAGAAAAATAAGAATCACAGAGGTGCTAAGCAACCGAACCAAATGTGAGTAACTTAAGTTCACAATAAAAATGGATGGCTGGCTGCTGAGTCTGAGGTTCTGAACCCTTAGATCTGTTGTTTTGGTGTTTTGCAGTAATAAGCAAAGCATGGTCCTAAATTCCCCTTGACTAAGGACATACTTCACTTCCCCTCCTAGCAATTAGTCCCCAGAATGTTATTCATCAAAAGGCAAGCCATTCATTTCTACCAGTCTGCTTCAACCATGATGTCTTGCTTAAATCGACTGTTTCCTACAAGGAAAAAAACAAATACACAGACTCTCTCTTTGAGCAGGCCCAGCTGCTGGCTCAGAGCTCAGTCTGAAATGTAGACAAGCATCAGAGACTTAACCAGATACAAAACTGCACAAAATTAAAATGTGTTGAATAAATAACTTGCTGAAGCTTTCTGAATAATCCTAGGGACCAGAATTTGTTTTCTGATACCCTTGAACCTTCTTTAAATTATATCATGGTATATGTTATTTCTGTCTGGTAGGTAGGCTTGTGATTTGGGAAGTTTAATGGTCTGTAAGATATTTTTCAACCTTCCACTCGAAGATAAGAGATGAAACACTGTTTCTCCACCCTATTACAGCACTAAATGCAAATAAACTACACGAAATTGTGAAAAATCGGAGGCCGAAAATCGACGTGTTGTGTATGCACACCAGACGCGCTGCGAAATTGCGGATAAATTATGAAGATTATTTTAAAAAATGTAAGGCGGCAAAACTAAAAATGGATTCAACATCAAGTAAGACGACATTGTGTTGATAATGATGGATAAAGAAAAGAAGAAAAGAGAGCATTGGGTACATCCTATTCTGGAGAAGAGAGGAGAGTTTGGAGAGTAGGCTACACAGCTATTTTGTACACATTGATTTACTTACCATCTTCGGCAATGGATCGCCACACATTATCCTAATAATCGTTGTCCTTGTAGTTTTTCTCTTTTTTATTAAAAGAGACAGGGGTGTTGGGACACAAAAAGGATCAGACGCTAAGCCATGGTGAAGAAAAAATGTGCTGCTTCAATGAAAGTGACACTTCAGTTCGCGACTCTCGGCTCTGATGACGGCGTCACCATGCCTTCTGATTGGTCAAGTGTTTATCTGTTGCAAACGAGTTTTAAAAAAAATCAACCTCAATCCGAAACAATAAAACTCGCAAAATCGCAGGATGGAATTTCGTCAGTGGTGTGCACGTCCCCATTGACTTGACATTGATTCGAAAGAAAATACTGTCATGCGAATTAATCGCACGAAAAAAACGGACCCCGTGTGCAAAGACCTTTAGTCTGAGCGGACACAGATGACTCCAAACCATTCAGCTGAAGTCCAGGTCCGAAGGCGTTTCTTGTTTACACTGCACAAAGCGGGTCATCTTCAAGGGTCACATAGTCTCTACAATAGAGGTGACTGACTCAGCGGAAAAAAATGGTCATCTTGCCATCCAAAAAAAGCGCAATATCCATTTAGCCCATTTACACTACTCACAATAAGTTAGGGATATTGTTAGAGACATACACAACACATACATATAATCTTTGTTTCACTTCAGAGATTTTTGGGATAGGGAGGCAATTGTATTGGGTTGACAGACACCTCATTTAGTGTTTTCCACGTAATGGTCTCACTGTGTACAGTGTGCCTTACATATTGGGGCCAACACCAAAAAATACTAAAGACAACCCTTTTCAATGTGGCATCAATTTCAACATTCTATGGGTTTAAAAAGCTGGTATTGTCAGTAAGTCATTCCAACTTCTACCTTCAAACAGCCATAAACACACGACGTCACTTAACGGACAAGCAGCGCCACCTGGCCATAGCGCGCCTTTGGGTCGGTGGCAGGCAGTCAGATGTCACACAGGGTCAGTGCCAACCTTAGGCTCCTCCTCCAAACAGTCAAAAGTCTTTCACTCGCTCGCGCAGAATTTTCTTTCGAGGGCGCAGCCTCTCCTAAGATTTACCTTCACGCGTGTATGAAAGTTTCGTGTAGAGCACGTGTGAGGTGAAATCCACATGCGCAGGTTGTTGGATACTCATGAGATGAATTCTACACGCGCGTGTTGTTGAATATGCGCGCACGCGCATCAGCAATTACGTGCGTCCCTTGTTGAATACGCGCAGGTGAGGGTTGAAAATCTCGCTTGGGATTTTTGACTGAGTATATAATTTCATAGGGAGTAATCATTTATGAGGGAACGTTAGCACACTCTTGCCTCTAATAGCTAGTCAGTGAGTTACTTCTTGAAGGCAATCTCCAGTGCCTGACTTCAACCTGTCAAAAACTTGCCCAACTGCACCAGAAACAGCTTTTTTTAATTTAATTTCACAGAAAATTCGTGTTTTGTTTAATTAATATTTATTCATGTTACTTACATTATAAGTACTGTTAAAACTAATATCTCCATTTACTTTTTAACCCAACTGTACATGTATTTTTCCTCTGTCTTTTCCCTTATGCTCCCTTAACTCAACTCCACCTTTCTGCCATGCCCCCGCCCCCCGCCTGTGTCTGCCTCCTCTCCTCGTCTCCATTACAGCACACCATTACTTTGTGGTCTGGGGAAACTCCTGTTTCCCTCCAGCATCAGGGCAGAGCTGAAAATCTGTCGCAGGTGTGCAGAGGATGAGGGCCATGGATCTTAATCTAGAGGCAATAATGGTGCAGTGTGCTGAAGAGGTCACTTTATGGATATCCAAGAAAAAAGCTTAATAGTCCAGTCCACTCCAAAGACGAGGCAACAAAGATTTTTTGTGTGGCGTTCAATGTGCAAGCACCCTTTAGGAATTGGGCTGAAATGTAATTTATCTAAAGTCTGATTTTGTAGTGGCTTTGATTTAGTACAATAGGTTGTTGGATTTTGAAAATCTGGCTTTGAAGTCTCCCAGGAGAGACAGAGAAAGATGTTAAGCCTATGGAGTTGGAATTTTCTTGTCCAGACTCACGAAAAAAGTAGTTTGAACCTTCCTTTATATTCCACAAGCCTGTTGGTTTTTTATGTTTCCTTCTGCACTGTGACTATCAGATAACTGCTAAACAGAAAAATAAAATCTAAGGGGAGACAATGTACACTTAGTTTTGAGAGTTTGCCACACCAGTACGCTTGTGATTTTGCTCCACATTTACGAGGAATAGCTGATGGTGTGGATTGAATTCTATGTTATGTGACAGCTGTTAAGCATTCTGTTGTTAGTCTCATTTTAATGACAAATGTTAAGACTGTTTATAAAGTGCATGCCTCAGTGAGGATGAAAATGGCTTTACTTTTTGAAGCAGTGAAATAATCAATAAGCCATCTTACACGGGCTATATGAGTAATAATAATAATAATATCACAGCCAATATGCAACGGGGAAACCATAGTTGGACAGGTGCACAACTTCTGTCCAATCCATATAGATTAAATTTAAACCAGATTTATCCTCTAAATGGGCAGCAAGGCAGGGCAAAATCAATAGGCAAATAACTACATCTGGACCCCAGAAATTAGTGATGAACCTGCAGATGTTCCTGTTCTTTTTAGCAGGTTATGCTCAGTCAGAGTCCTCCAACACAGAGTAATCAGAGGGAATGTTCAATAACCGTGTTGGGCATTTAGGTCTTATAAAAAATATATCTATTTCCCATTTATTAAAGAAGAAATGTTGCATCCTCAGAGATTACACTTAATAGATATCAATGTTTTATTGCCCTAAAATGGATCAGCTTTTCTTGCAGATTTGACAGACAACCTAACAGATTTTATCTGTAGAAATGTAGTGAGTGAATTTGCAACTCAAACAACATCATATCTTAATGGTTTCCAGTTGTCAAAGATTCTCTGGTACATACTGCAACACGGGATCAGATGGATTATGTTACAAAGTTAAGACAGAGGATGAAAGAGATCGCCATTTTCCCTCACAAATTTTAGACATACTTGATCAGATTAGAACATGCTGCTTATAATGAACCTTAATTCAGTAAATCCATTGCATCTGCGTAGAAGGGAAGACATTAAAGGGGGTGAAGGATGAGGTTTACATTGTTAATTAAAGCTTACAGCGTACAATGTGACTTGAGGCCTTTCTAGAAATGCAGGGAACCCTCGGGGGGTTTAAGTCTAAATAAAAATATCTACATTGTCTTGCAGAAGTATTAATGCGCCTTGATCCATTTCACATTTTGTCACACCCCGTGTTCCATGTCCCTTGTGAAGAAAAGCATTCCCACAGCAAGATGCTGCCACCATCGTGTCGTGTATCCCACTTTCATTGGAGCCCCTAACAGGTTTTCTTCAAGGATTGCAATGCATTTAGCTCCGTCCATTATACCATAAACTCTGACAAACTTTCCTGTCTTTGCTGAAGAAAGGCATCTCCACATCATGATGCTGCTGCCACCACCATGTCTCACAGTGAGGATGGTGCATTCAGTTTTGCATGTAGGGCAAAAAGCAAAAAAAATAAAAATAAAAACTAGAACTGCAAGCAGTTATCAACGGGTTCCGAGCCTGACCCAGCAAGTTGACCCCTGGTCCCGCCCCTTTCCCCACATCCTGCCAAGCTGGCATCGCCAAGTCTCTTCGCACATCAAAGTAGTTGTGAATTTGCAAGACATTGCTTACCTCTTAACAACGTTTCCATTACAATGCATTTAGCCTACGGGTGGTGATGTACAAGCAAGTCTGCCCCTGGCTTTGCCCCTTCTCACGCACTCTGCTCTCCATGTCCTATCAGTTCGCCATCGCTGGGTCTCTTTGCACATTGACCGACTTGAGACTCCTTTAAGTTAAGGTGTTTCCATTACAATCCACTTAACCTATTGGTGGTAATGCAAAGCATTTAAAAAAAATCATAAATTCATACTTCATCATAAAATTCTCAAAATATTTTCCGACAACCATATCTATATCTGGAACAAAGAAAACACGTTTCAATGCATTTGGATCAAGGGCTTTTTGAGGCTTTTTGAACCATGATTTCAACAGCGGACTCAAATTCTACAATTCATGTGAAATCCATAGTTTATCTCAAAAATCTCCAAATATTCATGAGTTACTGACTTTATCTGGACTATTATAAACATATGTCCATGTCCTTACATTACATTAATTCTTGATGAAAAGTAGTTATCTGCCATTTTAAACAATAATAGTAGTAGCAGTACATACCTAAAATATATAAATTCATATAACATCCATATTCTATGCAAAGATCTCAAAAACTTTCACAGATACTGTATCCATGTCTACAACAGGAACAACTTAAACCATTTCTCATGTATGTATATACGCTTTTCAATGAAACATGTTTAACACCATTTTGTAACTATGTTAAATAAATTATTTTAAAAATTATTACATCATTAAAATATTACCAAATTATTCCTATATTGCCAGGTCTGGATGTAGAGTAGAACCAATGTTATGACAGTAAATTCAATGCTTTTTCAATTAGAAAATGTTAATGATTATGGTATAACAAAATGACCCAAATTAATAAAAATTTCCATTTTGTTAAAAGATTGCAAAAAGTCTTAGGGGAGGGGAGGGGGAGTGTTTTGGGAGGGGCCTTGGTACGTCGTATTCAAAAAATCTCTCTCCCTCAAATACCCCGGACTGCAGCTTTAAATGTTTATTTTTAAATAAATGTTAACTGCCATTCAAGACGATTTTGACAGAAATGTATAAATTCACAAAAAATCCATGTCTTATTCAAACATTCACAAAATATTGTCAGATGACCAACTGTGCATCTGCTACAAGCTTGAGCTTTGTGATGTTTTCCGGAACAGATCTTTTTTGAGAAAAACAAAAAACATTTCCTCTGATTGAATGCATTTTCCAATAGACTTAATTTATCCAAAATTCATTAATTCACCAGTTTTTTCTAAAATTGTGAAAATGTTCTCACATAATCAGGCCTGTATGTTGTACATGATGGATTTCGTGAAAACACACTTGGGATTATGTAGTGTGGCATTCTTTCAGAACACACAAGAGTTAAAATGTGCAAGTTGTTTTATTTTTGTTAAGTCCCTCCCACTTCCGTCAATCAATACTATATTCAACATTTAACCTAAGGATAAAGCCATAAATGTATACGAAGAGTTTTGTGAAAATTCCATAAACTTTTTTTTTTATAAGCAATTATAAAAAAATATACCTGGGGTGAAAATTTCAAAGTCAGTACAAAGCTTCACAATCCACCTTCAAAGTTAAGGTATGAAGATTATTTTATTTATTTAAACTATTTCTGAGTTATGGCCAAGTTAATTTTGTGGCTAGGTCACAAACAACATTTATTCATGCAGAACATTCCGATGCAACAAAAATTCAAAAAACTGACCATGATAACCTGTTTTAGTTTGCTCCCTTGATGATGTGTGTAAATTCCTAGACCGATCGGATTTGATCCTGGCGTATTAAGAGAGGTTTCTGCTTTAACTAGCTTTGTCACGCTGTAACAAAGACCTGAGCGACTGTGGCTCAGTAGGTAGAGTAGTTGTCTTGCAATCAGAGGGTCACAACTCCTGTCACAGCTTCCCTCTGGGCAAGGCACTTAACCCCAAGTTGTCTAAAGAGCTCTGTATCGGTGGCTGTATGAATGCAAATGGATGAATGTGGCTCCAGTGTAAAGCGCTTTCAGTGGTCAGTATGACTAGAAAAGTGCTATATAAGTTAATTCCATTTACCTTTTCCATGCAGAAGTGGCTGTGGCCTAGACAACCTGATTAAGAATTTTATTCAAGGAATACCCCGACATGAATCTTTTTTGTATAGGGCTTACGATTTGGGAGTTAAAATCCGAAACGTGTCGACCTTTTTAAGAGTGCCTCCTACTGGACAAATTTGGTAAGATTTTGTCTAAGGTGCACAATTCTGAATAAGTTTTGTGATTTTCTTGACAAAATGTTTTGATTTCATCAAGTTCAAAAATCAATTAGCATATAAGCCATGCCCACATCATTATCATATTCAAAGTATAGCCTCAAGATTTAGTTTTGAACATCTGTACCAAGTTCAGTGTACATGCATCAAGGCTTTATGCAGATATAAACCTTTTGACTCTATAGCGCCCCCTATCAACACAATTGAAAAACACTTGATACATAATGACAATGTCATGTCACTTATTAGAGCCTAAATTCTTGTTGTGTAATCATTAACTATTTTGAAAATATTGTCAGTTAACTTCTGTGCTAAAAAGTGTTAAAATGCTTGGTTTTGCATTGCTTGCACAATTTTTAAAAATGTTCAAGTTTTTTCTATATAGTTTTTTTGGCTCCTTCTGTAGATCTGTGATAATAGGTTTGCAGCTGTTCTGTACCATTTTTCTGCTCTGTCAGATGGTCAAAGTAGGATTTGGTTTTATAACCAGACTCTGCTTTAAACCTGTCCAGAACCTTTTCTCTGACTTGTCTGCTGTGTTCCTTGGTCTTCATGATGGTGTTTGTTCACTAATGATCTCTAACAAACCCTCCTCTTAAGTGCAACCAGCTGCCTTGGTTCTGAGGGCAGCTGCTTGAAATGGATTTTGGTTAGGAGTATTAAAGAAGACTAAACACAAATCAGAATGTCTTACATCTTTTTCCTTGGACTTGGTTTAATACATAAAGTCCTCCAAACATTCGTTTGTGGTTGTAACGTGACAACATTTTAAAAAGTACAAAGGGTATGAATACTTTTGCAAGGCTTTGTATGATCGTCACTGCAACTTCTGCAACATTTTGTGTACAGGCCAGAATTTCTCAAGACAGTTATGTTTTGTTGCATTGGAAAACCCCAGTAGGTAATTACCGTAATGTTCGGACAATTGAGCGCTTCTGAATATAAGAAGCACCAGCAAAATGTTCAAAGAAAATAAATGTTATATAGGGCGCACCTGAATATAAGCCACATGATTTCATGTTGTAACATGAGATATTTACACATGAAGACGGAAGATTTTTTTATTACCTCTGCCAGGAGGCAATGTTTTAGTGCCAGTCTATCTGTTTGTTTGTTTGTTTGTTTGTCTGTCTGTCAGCAACATAACTCAAAAAGTTATGGATGGATTTCAATATGGTTTTCAGGAAATGTCCACAATGGGAACAGGAACAACTGATTACACTTTGAGGTTGATCCGATATGAAGTGCGTATCCACCCATGAACAGCGGCGCTAACCTCCACTCCCCTCATGCAGCAGCCCAGAATCTCCTCTGGAAGAGCACAGCCGTGCGTCTTATTAACAGACATTTTATTGGACAAGTACCAAAAGTTAGAATTAGATAACAGAATGGGGATGGGGTAGACCTGGTGGAGGTCTGAGTGCTTTCCTAGGTTGGTTGTAATTTAAGACGTGCTTTTTTTTCAAATTCTGCCTGAAAATCAATGGCAACAAAATGTCTGGTTAGAAAATAAAGCATACTTTAGCCTACCAGAAAATTAATTGGTCGCTATCTTTATGTTCCTCTTCCTTACTAAAGCAACTGAAGTCGTCTTCTTCAGTCTTTTAATGTCCTCTGAAAGCTTTTGTTGTCTTTTTACACAGACTCGGTTCTTCCTGCTGCCTCCTCCAATGTCTTACCATTGATTCATTAATGTCAAGCTTACATGCAGTAGCTCAATTTCCTTCTTTAACGACCAGCTTGATTGGCTTTAACCTAAAAGCTGCATTTCTTCATGCGTTTTCCATGATGAGGGTGTGTGCATGAAAACTATTGGTAGTGTCTTCTTCAGCGAATAATCTTTCCCCACATGTCTGTCTCACTTTTGCGTTTCCTGCTATAGTGCCCCCGGAGGCTGTTATCCAATGAAAAATCTATAAATTAGTCACAGTGTTGTATAGGATGCAGGATCCAAAGCATGTAAAAAAAAAAAGTAGGCTTATAGTCCGAAAATTACGGTAATCATCTGGCGATACTAGTGTTATTTATGTGAAAGAACATGTAGAATGTGATCAAATATGTATGTGTAATAGCCGCAGAAATGGACACCGGACATATTAAATCACACCTTGAATGCTGCCAAAAATGCTTCAAGAATAAGACGAAAAATGGAACGTCATCCTGTGTCCTACTTGTCAGATGACATATCAGTGTCATAAACTCTCCATGAACTCTGCATATGAATATGAGCCAAACTCCCTCTGGGAACCAGACAGACACTCCGTTTCTCAGATTTGGCATGTGCTCAAATGTACATATTCATAGAGGGTCTTACCTGGCATGTGGGACATCAATGCTGGATGAGACCACTTTGCGTTTCTGCTCTAGGAGGGACACCGATCGGGTGTCGGGATCCCGGCTAACTCGCTTCCCATCCACAGGCCTCTGCTCTTCCACTGCCTCTGGGCTCCGGCAACCGCTCTCCAACTTGTGACCATCTGAAACCCCGTTGCTGGAGCTCTGCTGGCAAGGAGTAAAAGAGGAATAAGTCACTCCTTGCACTGAAACAAGAATTCAGAGGAAGGAATGTTGCATAAATGAGAAATGCACAGATTTGCAGCAGGTAGAGTAGTTCTACATATAACATTTCATTATATTTAATAGCATTACAAGAATATTGCACAATTACAGGCAACCATAAAAACAGTTTTTATGCCAGAATCAGATGGAGAGGTAGGTTTTGACTATGTCTGAACTTGTAATCTAAATATTGACAATTCCATATTTACATTTCAAATGAGGGAGTACGGTATGGCTTTAGAACAATTTGCTGGCTCTTGAGCCTAAAATAGGCTTTCCAAAACATATTGGAGAAACTCAAAAATGCAATGTGGTCAGCTACAAAACAAAGCTCCTTTTCCTGCAGACATTTTGGTGTTATGAGGTTTTCCACAAAAAAATGTCACGTGCAACAATCTATTATTTTTTCAATTATTTATAATGGAAAACAAAGCCAGATTATGACCCACCAAAAAGACTAAAAATTTAAAATTTCACTTGGGTTACATCCAGAGGTATGTTCTTTAAGTAGGTTTCTATTCTTACAATGCAATGTTATTGTTTTCAACAATACAACATAAAAGGAAACGAAGATAAAAACAAAGTTATAAAACTCTTAAATACTATTTAAATTCAAACATATTTGCAATAAACCTGTACGTCTTCCCGCATACTAATAAAATTAATAGTACGTTGGAAAGGTCAGAGTATAAAAAACAGCACCTTAGCACATTGTTAATAACTAAAGCAAAAACATAAAAGTAAAATCTTAGATTTCATAAGACGGCATCCTTCAGTTTCCAGAGGCTTTACATGAACACCTCTATCTCTGAAAGCCACTCGCAGCAAAACAGCACAGGTTAACCCCCCACAAATGTTCAAGTAGTAATGGTATTAGAATCTAACATTGATAAAATACAAACAGAATGAAAATGTTTGACAAAAGACATGACATAATGTCCTTTTGAAACAAAAAAAAGTTAATATTCAAACTTCTGTAAAAACAATCAACCATCATGACTTTTACAGCTATTATTATGTTATCTATAACATTTGTTAGAATGACTTTGGAAAATGAAACCATTAAAAATTAGTAGCAGCTTTCAAGAAAACATAGTTCTGCAGAAGAATATTATGCATTTTTGCCATTCTGCTTCTAACAGAGTAACACAAGTAGAACAAGCTGATGTGAACTGGCTCGTCAT
Source organism: Valencia hispanica (assembly GCA_963556495.2). NCBI lineage: Eukaryota > Metazoa > Chordata > Actinopteri > Cyprinodontiformes > Valenciidae > Valencia > Valencia hispanica. The sequence goes on along the minus strand of OY747713.1, from coordinate 25,574,695 downwards.
TTGGGTTAAATGTTGGGGGTAGTCAGCCTCCGGTTATGCTGATTAACAGATTTGCCAACTGTAGTTTTAAAACAGCTTTATTAAGAGTGATGGTTGTGCTTCTTTAGTCCCCACAGAATGGCTGTCCACGTTTCACATGTTTCTGTTTCACACAGAAAGGCGTAGTAGTCTTCTTTCAGCCAGCTGATTGGGAGAGCATGGCAACAAAGGAAAAGTGGGGAAGAACAAGGCTAATCTGTACAGACAGAAAAAAAAACTCTAGTCACTACGTGGATTTCTCTGGTGCTCTTTAAAACAACTTTAACATGTCTTAAAGTATAATATGGCCTACTGTAGGGTTAGACGCGAAGGCTGACATCACCACTCTTTACCGAGCCAACATCAGAATTTCTTCACTAAAAGCAGAACAGAATATACACAATAATCTGTGTAATAAATGTACAAAATTTCAGACCTGTATCTAAACCTAGCTGGGTTTTTTTTTTGTTTGTGTCTTCAATCACTGTCAACATCTGTAAGTGTTAGCACCGAGTAACTTATACAGAAATAAGTGGCATGAGTACAAATGACTTTTGAGACAATAACCCGTGTTCTCTCATCAACATTTCAGTTGTGGTCGGGACAGTAGTAGATTTTTTTTTTAAATGAAAGTAATTAGATCATGTCATGCATTTTTGCATTTGTGGGGAGGATTTAATACTGTGAAAGCAAGATAATTTTACAGAAGCTCATTATGCTGTCAGAATCTCCTACTGGTTCATGTCTATTCCTCCTAACTAGGTGAAATTGACCCAGAAGTATCTCAGCAGGGGCCATGATATGAGCTGGCTGGATTCTCAGAACTGGTAAGGAAGGAAGGTTCAATGCTTCTGCAATATCTCCCAAAGCAAAATGAATAGTGAACTTTCTTTCACAGTTCTTTACAGCTGGGATTTCAAAGCCTTCCTTATGGTCTTTGTAATTGGAATCAATTTAAATAAATATTATGTGAATTGTGAGCGTGCTTAAAGAGGAGAACTGTTTAGGAAAACTATAGACATGATAAAAAAGAAACTGTCTTTCACTTCTTGGGTTAAATGTAATTTCTTTGCATCTAAGGTTTCAAACCGGTAAATTAAATAGCAAATCTCTCCATATTTTAGAGACAGAAAACCTAAAAATATTGAAAGAATCCCAAATAAATCCTAATCAACTTAATCCTAATCAATGCATAATTTGGTCCGGACTAACTAACCGGACCGAGACCCAAATTTTGAGGTGGTCTCGGTCCGGTTCCAAATGGACTCTGGTGCGGTTCACTTCAGATGTGAATACGAACCAGCCTCGGGGTGTTTCTCAATGCCAAGGAACCTCGCCTTGATGCCTTGGTCCCGTCCCGGTTGCCAAGGAGATACGTCATCAGGGACCGCCAAGGCGTGTTCCAATGTTCATGTGCTACCGAGGCGTCTGTCCTCCGTTTGTCTGCCGTTTAGCTAACTGACCAAGGATACATGGGAGGTTCCTTGATGCCTTCCCTCGGTAAAAAACTTCCCCGAATACAGCGCGGTCAAATAGTCAAATAATTTTAGCTATAGGAAAATGTTTTTTAGATCCAAAGCAGTTATCCATGGTTGGTTAGTTGCTTAGTAGTTGCAACTTCGGTTGCTAGCAGGTACTAACTCGCTTTCACATTTGATTTAACCAATATATACACAATTAAAAAAGTAAAACTCTCGTTATACATCTATATTGAAACTTATACATATAAAATATAACGATGGGATAGACGTAAACAGAATGCGTAAGCAAAGGCGGGCTCTGGACAGCCTCGGTCACGTGATACAAGTCTGTTCCATTTAACAGTTTTCTTTGACCAAGGAAGGACAGTGTCCTCGTAAGCAAGGCGCCTTGTCTAACCAAGGCATTGCCTTGGTAGGCGGGGGGCCTTGGCATTGAGAAACACCCTTGGTTTGGTCCAACTTCCTGATAAAAGCCCTTTTTGTTCAATAAGGGATCCGTTGCGCGCTGTGCTTTGCACTGTGGGAGGCAATTTTTCTGTGTTGTAACTTGTTAGCATTAGTGCCAACAATGAATTGTGGTCAATAGAGAGTCGGGTGGAAGTCCAGTACTTCATCGAGATTTGGTCGATGAACGATGTAAATAAAATATGTTACGGCCACCACAACAAGAAGACAAGCGCAATCCATCTGTGTATGCTGAGCTAAGTCTGTTTATTTCCGGGAGTTTCACGCGTCTGCTGCTGGACCAATAGGGAATGACTGACAGTTTACAGCATACTGTTTGTTTTGTTGACATTTTTCACAAAGAATCGATGTGCAGCAGCTTACTGACAAGATAGGGAAAGAATGGAGAGAGAACTCTTGGGCCTGGTTTACACGGCAGGATTATAAAATTGTCGCAAGAGTTTCAGACCACACACACAGCGATAAAAAAAAATCACAGATATTCCTGTTGTGGTCCTACAGTGTGTGGCCACACGGCAATGAGCAATTCACTAGCAAACATTGCCAGCTCAGATGGGAAATCTCACAAAAACTCACATGATAAAACGTGACTAGTAAAGTCAAAGGAGTAAATAAACAAGGTGGCCGAGGAGGAGGCAATGGCAGCAGTTTGGGGACTAGTTTTAACAGAGGAAAAAAAAACGACACAAGAAAATGCGTTAAAGGGCCTCTACTTGCAATACAAAGATATGGAGGTGAGTTATTGTTTTTCTTCCACTCGGAAACATCGTTACACACTTTGTTCTGATTGATCTCCGTTTTTGTGGTGAGCCAATTCACTATTTAATCAATTAATTTAGATGTGAAAGGTGCCAAATCTATAGGGATTCATAAGTGTTCAAAACTGATTATTTTTTCATTCATATTAATTAAATTACAGGAATATGTTGCGCAACCTTAGGTTCTATCATATTCTTTTACATACTTCTATACCTTGAAGGTAGAACTGTAAAAACCACTATGAGCTACAATCCGGAACACAATCTAAAAATAAATAAATATTCAAACCCAAATGACCAATGATGTCCTAATGTAATATCACACATTAGCTAAAGACCTAATAAATTAATGTGATAAGAATTCTAAGCATTTAATTCACATTTTTAAAACGGCTGTAGTTTCCAAGCTGCAGACTCAGATTACAGTCTAAGCCAGTGGTCCCCACCCTTTTTTTCACCACGGACCGGTTTAATATTAGACAATATTTTCACGTAAATTTTCACGTAAATACTGGAAGTTATTTATTCTTTCTGTGTGGCCTGCGGCCTGGTACTGGTCCGTGGCACAGGGGTTGGGGACTGCTGGTCTAAGGGGTTCGGAGTCTCACTAGAGGACATCGGCATTTCTTTCCACCATTTTTCTTTAGTCTCATACATTTTCAAATAAGATTGATTAAGAAAACTGGAAAAGAGACGTCCAGTGGCACAGACATGGACGGCGAGAAAGATGGCGAGCAATAGCGATGCAAGCTCTTTTGCCTCAGAGCGAGCTTTTGAGGTGGAGGATTCCTCCCCACCTCCCTCAAGAGAAAAGAGAGGAAAGGCAGGGAGGTTCTGAGGAGGAGCCGTGGGCAGAGACTCGACTTTTTTTTATACCCCACGGCGGCAGGGTTTAGGGCGGAGCGAATAGCAATGCCGGGTTCATATTCAAGTGCAGTATAAAGTTTTAACCTGAAGAGGGCACCACACTGAATGTTTTAGGCAGACATTTAAAACAAAAAAAACAAATAAAATTCTTAAGGGACAATAACACAAAAGGTCAGAGTGGAGTGTGTTTGTGGACACGGAGATGTCATAAAGCACCGCTGCACTGTAGAAATACCTTTTAGCCAACAGAGTAAAGAGATGTGAGGATATAAGATTCAGCATCAGCAGGTAACATAGGTGATGTTTTTTTCACACAACACAGATGGAAAAATTCACACTAAACTGTTTAAAATTGACTTGCTGGACCCTTCTCTCAACACGTCCAGAATTATGCCATATGTTGTAAGCAAGCCTTGCTATCTCAGCTTTATATTAAGACTCTGCCATTTCCATCAGTCCATACAGCCTCAAAGCTGGTTAAAGTGATGCTAGAGTGAGGAATTTGCCTCTACAGTCGAATTTCTGTGAAACACATAATACTGCACTCCTACAGTTTTTCTAGGTCCTCTTTAGAAATCCAAGCTACAGAGATGACACATTTCACATGATGATCAAAGACAGACAGTCCTCATCCTTGCTCTCATGTTTCTCCATCCTTCCTCTTCAGCTCCTTTGGACTTGATATCTTATTCAAGGTATGAATGAATCCAGCAACAAAGCATCCAAGTCAGTAAAAAAAAAAAAAGATTCAAAAATCTCTGCTTCAAAGAAAGTTTTAAAAAATGAGCGGAGGAGTTGTAAAGGGCTGCCACCGGTTAGTTATTATTGCCTTAAGGGGTATCATTTTATTTGTTGCTTTTGTTTTATGCATTTTAAATCACTTGTGGAATTTCACAAGGCAGCATATATTTTTTTAATTGCTACCATAAGCTTCTTAAATGCTTGTACAGCCTACTACACACAACAGCTGCTTGGACATTGGGTGCAAGGCTGGTCACATTCAGAAAGATAAGTGTCGCAGCTTATGAGTCTGGTGAGGGATTTAAAGAGATCTTCCAACATTTTTAAAAATTGGCCATTCCACTGTATGGATAGCTCTCTACAAGTGGGGCGGCTGTAGTTCAGTGGTCGAGTTGTCAGCCTGTCGATTCCCCCTTTCGCCTGCTACATGTCGTTGTGTCCTTGGGCAAGACACTTCACCTACCCGCCTACTGGTGTTGGCCAGAGGGGCCAATGGCACGATATTGCTGCCTCGCTTCTGTCAGTCTGCCCCCAGGGCCGAGTTGTAAAATGCTTTTGAGGGTCTCGAAAAGCGCTATACAAATGCAAGCCATTATTATTACAAGTGGACGACCTTCAAAACAACGCTCAGGTTTTCCTGGTCCAGTGAGTTTGCCCCAAAAGCAGATCACAAGAAGCTAAAAGAAATCACAGAAAATTCTCAAATGTTATCATGGGACTCACAGCAGGCTGTTATTACTGTTGATGTGAAAGTGCATGTTTGTGCAAGCTGACAAGGCCAGTTCACCATCACAGACACAACCACCATGAACTCTACTGGGTGAACTAAGAAATGGTCAAACGCTGACTCAAAGGCTGGATGTTGGTCTCAGAGATGTTGTGGGGTGACTTGAAACAGGCCGTTCATGTAAGAAACCCCTGAAACGTCTCCCAGCCGAAAGTATGGAGTGGGGAAGATTTTCCTCAGGCCGATGTCAGAGATGGTCTCACTGAAGTTATTTCAACCAAAGAAGGTAACACTAGCTATTAGGGGGTAGGTAGGGTGTCCTAACTTTTTCCTCTTCTAAAAACGTATTTTTGTTTATATCGTTTGTTTAAATGAGTGAAGCAAGTATAGTGTTTGCTGTTAACCTGTAATTAAATGCATTTCTTTTCCAGAATGAAATTAAAAACACTAGACAAGGATATTTCATAAGATGTCTTTTGTTTTAAAATAAGATTCTTCAGTTTAAAATGTCATTTGTGTCAGAATTTGCTTTAGTATAAAATGAGTAAAACCCTGTTTTATCACCACTGTTCTCACACACACAATGGGATGTATGAGACCGTTAGAGCCTGCTGACTGCTAGAAATATTTTAAACGCAGCTAAAACCTACAGCTGCAAGCCAAAGCTCTACAAAAGAAATGCATATTAGAAAGTGATAATTCGATCGATTTAGCTCTGTGCATCAGCATGAAAACTAAATTTAATATGCATGTAATAATGGAGTTTTATCAGATAACTATCATGCATAGCAAAATATGGAAGAAAAAAAAAACGTAACTCATTCACACCCACGCCTGTTCAGACTCATTTTCATCCTGATGTTGTTCAACCAACCAATTAGGACAGCGAGTGCCGGCCTGCTTGGGATGTCCGCGGCTGAACAAAGAGTCGCTCAGCCGCTGTCAACAACATTGCTTCGTTGACTCCTGCGCTGGCTGACACTTGACACGGACAACAAGTGCCAACACAACAAAAACAAGCTGGCCTTCTTTCTGGGTATCAAGAAAAATCATTGTTGCTTGAGGTACAAAACACACTTTTACAAACAGACGAGTCAACAAGTGGCAACTAGGATCCCCCCCCCCACACACACACACAAAAAAAAAAGAGGGGGCATTCATTTGCAGTACTGGGCTTTGTGCCAAGCATCCAGATTCTTTGGGGCATGCCACCCGTTGCCAACCAGGGGCTGCCTGCTTTATTGGCTGTACAGCTGCTACTGCTCCAACGAGGCTGCAAGCTCTCAAAAACAAGACCCAGTCCAAGATTTTGAGAAGTTTGGTCTTACTAACACACACCAGAAGACAATTACAGCCATACTTCACTCTGATGCACACCAAAGGCAGCACGGACCCACACGTGAAGCTACACACACTGCACAACAGACTCCTCCTCCTGCTCGCTTTATGGCTTGTTTTCGACCTCGGTGGGAATTGAGTCGTGCTGAAAGAGACTCGACCATTGTGCTGCGAGCCTCAGCTACACTCTGCCTTCACTGGTGGCTGTAGTGGTATAGCACAACAGCTTTTGTTTGCACACTGCATAAAGATGTTTAAGAAGTACAAATGAAAAATCAATGTCACTAAGTTACATCAGGATCTGGAGTATATGTGGTTGGAAAACAGTGAAGTTCCTAAAAGATTTACAAGCATTTTCAACAGAGGACTGCAGCTTGAATGTTGCTGTGATCGGTCTAAAATGTGAGGGAACAAAAGTGACCGCAGGTTTCCTTTTTAGTACAGAAATAGAAATCATGTTACTTCATCCGTGACACCAAAACTTGACACAAACAAACAAGAAGAGGAAAAAAAATTTCAAGTCCAAGTGTAAAAAAAAAAAGTTGTTTACTCAGTGTTACTCACTCATCAGTCCCTCCCTCACTAGAAGGTCAGAACAACACAAGCTTGCCCTACGATAAAAAACTACTAAACTGACTTCTCCAGCTCACAGTCTTTATATTTGAGGTTTGTGTTATTAAGTAAGAATCATGGCCTCGCATTTGGATATTTTAAGACAGAATTGTAACGTGGTTGCACACCAACGCTGCATGATCTATGTCTACAGAGCCCATTTGTGATGATTATATTTTTATATAGGTGACATAGCTCACTGCCCAGAGCAGCACACCCTAAGGGAGATCCCCAATCAAGTTTTCTATTGTTCATTTGCAGGTCCTGTCAATGTGGAGATGGCATCCCTCAGTGCTGTGCCCACTGAAAACACAATAAAAAATATGACTGTAAACCAGCAGCTGGCTAAATCTGATTTTCAGCTTTTTATTTGGCACTTTAGTAAAGGAGAAATTCGCCGTGCAGTAAGGAAGCTGTGCTGAATTTAACTCTGTAGCTCTAAACCTAAAATGCTTCAATTGTTCAAACTTGACCTGACTATTCTACACAACACAGAAATTCTTTAAAATACAACTTGAGATTAATTAGACGTTTACTTTATTTGTATTAACACAAAGTAGGCATTTTTTTTATTTCATAGTAGAGATGCACAAGTTAATTTCCTGGATCCTGATTTTCTCTAAAGTCTGACATACTGATTCAGATTTTGACTACTTCCATTATCATTATTATTTATTTATTTTTGTTAAATGCTCAAACATAAAAGCGACAAAAAAAAAACGGTTTCCATATTCTTTGACATCAGTAGTGGTGGGGAACCCAACAAAAAAATGAAGGAATAACAAAATTAACCCCAAGTATGAAAAAACTTTTTCTCGAAGAGGTCCAAAGTACATGTTGATGTGTTTATAAAGAGAATTGTTCATTTTGCTGCATTTTATCAAAGGGAAACCATCAGGTTTGTACGTATTTGACAGGCTGATCTTTGATCAAAGAAAGCTAGCTTTAATTTCAATTCTTAAAAATCCAAATTATTTATAAATCAAATGTTTTTTTTAAACAGCAAGTTTTCCCAAACTGCTCAACAAAAAGATCCCATTGTGCTTGCAAGAGCTATAAAGTCAGTCAAGGTTCTGAATATTGAGACTATGCACGGATTTATGTGCTTAAACGATGTAAATTTGACGTATGCATTTGAATGGTGCATCCACGAAATAGCATGCAATTATTGTTTAGTGAAAAATTGTACAAGGAGTTCCTCACATCGGTCCAAAACGCTGCAGCCAGAGCGTTTTCAGAGTGTTTGTTTCCTTCATATTACCCACCCTCCAGCCCACATAAACATTGCGCAGGCCCCATCAAGCCCTCTTTGTCCCACATATATGTGTCATCGTCAAATGTCATGACAGCATTATATTTGATTAAATATGCAACAAAATGGATGCAATATATATTTTTGATTCGTGCATGTTTGATTTTAACCGATGAAAAATGCAGTGAGCGGCGTTGGTGGCTGACACCGTTAAATCCGCTCCGTGCAGGAAGCGGTTAAACGCTGCGAAACACCGCACAAAAACAACAACGGTGAAGCGCAGCCTGCCGGCCGGCCGGGGCCCTTCCCCTCGGACAGACACACACCTTCAGGCTGGACTTGAGCGGTCCTTTGGCCGCAGTGTGGTTGGATCCAGCGGCTATCTCCTCCTCGAAGAACTCCTTCAGGCTTCCGTCCTGCATGAGCACGGTGTACACGCTCCTCCGGGGTCCGGCGGCGGACGCGTCCCGGTTCTCCTGCTTGACAGCCTGGACCACTCCTGTCACCGGGGCGCCGTCCCCGGTCGGGCTTGGCGCATAAACGCGGCTGCCGAGGATCGACCGCTTCACCAGGCGCCTGGTGTGCATCTCCGCCGAGTGTCTCGCCGTATTCCAAGCGGTCCTCCTTGTAGGTTTCAATTCATTAAACGTCAAAACACGACCGCGGGTGAACAAAACGTCGGGAATGGCACAAGACCGCAGCGGGTAGACGACGCGCTCCAACAACCTCGACAAAAATGTTGGAAAGCGACAACATGCTCAGAGGGGGGAGGCGAAAACTTCCGGACTGTGTCCCGGATACAGGGGACTCAAACCGAACCACTTGAATTAGCACCATGCGCCGTAAACACGACACACTCGACGCTAACTAACCTCCACGTCCAACCGGCTTACCAATCTCCCTCCGTTCGACCTTTTTGTTTTCCCCACTGCTCCCAGCGAGCTGCGAGGATGGCGGCGAGAAAACGCGGAGAGATCGCGACCTCCCGAAACCGTGACAACATACGTTCACAATTAAACAAAATGTTGGCGTAATCAAGTGACAACATCCCCGAAAAGGGCAGATAACTTATAATTCGTCGAATTATTTTTACCTTACTTTGCTAAACACGTCACTAACCTGCTTTACGTGTCTAAATGATTTAAACACGGCCGATTGATGACTCCGGCTCCGTCTCTGCTCCAAATCCAGTCCACCCTTTGCTTCGACCGAGCGGGGCCCTTACCGGCGGATCGCTGCCTGTAAACATGTGCGGTCCGGTAGCCAAGGCGGGCTACAATTGGACGACTAAGCACACGCCTCCACAAGCCCCCACCGCTCACCCTTTTCCTGCGAAGGAGGGTAATGAAACTCTTGAAGGGTGCTTCATTCAAAACAATGACGCAAGGATGGAAAGGAACCGAGATGGGAGGGAGGATGGAAGAAGGGAAGAGGGGAAAATGAGAAATTTAGGCTACTGGAAAAAAAGAAAAAGAAAACTTAGACCAGTCAGACAAGCTTTATTCCTTAACCTAGTTATAGATGAATGTGACCTACTTTTAAAGTACCATGGGACTCTTAAATCACTGTGATCTGGTTGAAATATAAATTGGAGTGCATGAGGACATGTTTGGGAATCAAGCAGTGATGGTTCTGGCATGGGTTGGTGCCCCCCCCAACAACCCGTTTCTTTTCAACAATACAGAAAAGGTTCCACTAATCCAGACACTTTGAAAAAAATGGCGGGGGACTTGTGACCATACAAGGATAATTCAGTTCAGCTTTGAGTAGTTTTCAGTAGTATGGTTTTAATACTACCAAATCTAATACTTTACCAAATCTAAAGGGTAGTTATTGTAAAAGAAAAAATATTCAAGTGCTATTTTCTGTAATTTCCTGATGGATTAAGAGTTTTTCTATATCTTACACTGTGTTTTAAAGAAACTCTTAGAACTATAGTCCTTACAAAAATAGCGAAATAGCCCTTTAATTTATTGCAGAATAGGAATGCCAAATCAACTATTGCATCATTAAACCACCACCATCTATGTTCATATTTTTCTTCCACTGCTCATGTTGTGCATCACACAGGGGGGGGGGGCACCTACTCCCTATTTTATTTGACATTCAAATAAGCAACCGAAAACTTTTTGTGTGTGTGGTGGAACTGACAAAAACAATAGTTTTGTTCCCTGCCAAATCACATGTTGTAAGTCATATGCCAACTTCAGCATCACCAACAATTTGCTGTATACAGTAATAATTTCTTATACGGCAGTGCCCCCCCGAACATTCTTTACCTCTAATTTCAGATTTTTATCCCGATAAAATTTAGGAATAGCCAGAGTGGAAATGAGTTTGTTTGCTTTTCTGACCATTTGTTTCCTGTAAGACTTTTTACTTACACAACAATGTACAACATTCTTTACTAAACATGTTGCTTGCGAGTGTTTTCAAAGTGGAAAATGTGGTAGCCCTAGCATCAGTGGTGCCCTGGATAATCCCCTCCTTCTGACACTCATACCGATCAAAATCTAGAAAATAATCTAAATCCAGTCCTCGAGAGCTACTACTATCCTGCAACTTTTAGAAGCATGCATTCTCCAACACACCATGCCTGGTACAGAGACATTCCTTTGATTCAGGTGTTTTGGAGCAGGGATCCATTTAACAGTTGCAGGATAGTACCTCTAGAGTATTTAACTTGGGCACCTCTGATCTAAGTTCTAGGCAAGAATAAAATGCATTGCAGTCCCACACAAAGAGCATAAAATAAACTCCCTACTGAGTGCACATGCAAAAAAGAAATAAAAAAACTTGTTCAAGTTGCAACTGACAGATAAATTCTACTTTTTTAAGCTGCCACTTAAGCGCCCATGTTCTTATTCTGCTGTGAGCAACTGATCATTTGGCCCATATTACAAACGGTCACTAATGGGAAATGCAAAAATATATGTTGTTATTATGAGCGTGCACTGCTAATAGCAGTTAGCTATGTCATTGAGCATATCAGTTAGTAAATCCCATTGGATGTCAAGCTTTGAATGGCAAGAAATCAATGGTCTAATGTAATTCCTAGCTTCACAGGTAAATGAAATAACTCCACTGGCATTTATTCCTGGTGAACCATCAACCTTTTAAGTTTGTTCCTGATGGACTTGAATAACTTATCTTTTTTGCTCTAGGTGGTTAACAACTCCACATTTCAGTTTGCTTTTACCTTGAAAATAATACCAGAACAGCTGATAACCAACAGTTTGAGAACGATGGTCTTTAAGGATTTTATTCAATGTACATGTCCTTTTGCTTTAACTAAGACAGTCTGAATTAGCCTAATGCCTAAAGCAGACCCAAGCATGGTTGCTTAAAATATAATATGACTGACATCCACAAACTTCAAGTCCAGGTCATGCTATCACAAATTGGTCCAAATCCAGACCAACCCTGACTAAATCTGGATTTTAATCACTAAAACAGAACTTGCTATCTAAAAGCACTATGTTTCTTTGATAATTAGTCTTAAATAGCTCAATTACCCTGGCTATTTTGGGATAACTGAGAAAAACGTAGCAAAAAAAGTTTGTCTTGCACAGACACTTGGCATAATAAGATTAATTGGCTAACGTAATGCATTAGATTTCTCTAATTTTCTTCTCAAAAGAAGAGCAAAGCATTTCCTAGCCTGAAGGAAGTGTCACCTTTATCAGATATGTCAGAGCAATCTAAGTTAATATCATTAACCACTGACAGAAAACAAATGCTATAGAACCGGCACAAATAAAGCATGGCTATTAATATTTATTCATCTATTAAGAAATGTTTAGATTAAAGATAATGTTGTGCCAGGGATATTCAAAACAATTAAAAATCTTTAAGTAAAATATCACAATTTACATTGTCTGGGAAAAAAATGAGGCTTGGTTGTCAACATATATAAAAAGTGGTATGCATTTGTATCCTGCCTCATTTACTGTAATACTCCAAAACTAAACCCATTGCAACCAACTGCTTTGAAAAGTCTCTTAAATAGTCTCATTTTTGTGTTTAATCCATGTAAGTGGTGAAAAGAAAACCTGTTGAAAGTTTGACACAAGCAACGTAGGGGGACATAGAAAAAGTGTAAGAAGGTGCTCCGATCATGAGATCAAAAGCAAAAGTTTTGGCCTGCATGCAAACCCCTATATTGCAGTATTTGCGCTCCCAGAGCATACCATTGCCACAGTGAAACATAACAGTGACAGTATCATGGTGTTGGGGTGGTTTTTCTTCACCAGGGACAAGGAAGGTTGTCAAAATTCATGGGAATATGGATGGAGCCAAATGCAAGGCAGTCATGGAGGAGATCTTGTTAGAGGAGATATGAGACAGCATATCTGTGTGTAAAAATGGACCAGTCAAAGTCCAGATGTAAATTCTATTGATGATCTGTGGAAAAATAATTGATGTTCACTGACTAAGCTTGAGTTTATTTGGAAAGAATGGGCAAAAATGTCAGTTTACAGACAATTGTACAAAGTGTCGACTCGAAGGTGCTACATGCAAATGGATGCTACACTTTTCAGGTTATTGTAAAGAATGTTGACAAGCATGCATCATTTTTCCACTTCATAACAGTACACTACTTTGTGTTGGTCTATCACACAAAATCCCAATAACATACATTGAAGTTTGTGGTGTGTAACATGATGAAATGTGATTACCTTTCAAGGATATGAGGCTAGGCACTGCTCTAGAAGATAGTACTCATGTTTCATTTGGAAAAGCCTATAGTGGTTCGATTAATCATGACTACCTGAATATTGGTTCATCAGCTGTATATTTATGTTCTCATGGTATCAAGAATATTTTAAAAAATCCTAATGTCCATCTATTTGAGAGAGCCCCTCAGAGAAAAAAAACCAAATCACAAATTTAATAATATTCATAGTTTAATAGAAGATTTCAAGTAATAAAATATTTACACGCAAAGACTGGATCTGGACAAAGCACGGCGACAGATGCGGCTATAACTGCCAAAACGGGCTTTGCCCTTTGATCTAAGGCAAGTGTCACTACAGAGTTGTCTGCTGCCTATTTGGGGGGAACAAATGGCCTCATTAGGGGAGGAGTGGAGCTAAAGAAAAGGCATCAGCGGGAGGGATGCACTTTTGCGAACCTCAACTATGACCGCCCTCCCTGCAGGGGGAAATCTGTGTGTTTATATGACCAGGATAGGAGGAGAAGGAGTACGAGTGAGTTTAGGTCTGCTAATGTAGGTTGTACGCATTAGATTTGGCACTAAAACATCTCCATTTGGCATTTCTTTAGAGGTCCTTTATAGCATTATGAGAACAACATTAAATCTGATTGCCTGATATCCAGATACATTACAGCATGGGGGAGCAATACTCTCAAATGTTTTTTTTTTTTTTAATAAGAGATCGTATAAACACCACTCGCCATTGCCTTCTTGCAAAAAGGTGCATTTTCTTTCTGGTTTTTATACATAGAGCCCTAGGAGTGGAATGTATTTACTCATTCACATGTCAAGGACTGGGAGAACGATATTTAAAATTTGTATCATTTAGGAATCAATTACCAGTCAGAACAGGCAGACTGGGTGTGCTTAAACCAACAAGCAGACTGGGTGTGCTTAAACCAACAAGCAAGCTCCATCATGTCTCAAGAAACAAACTAGCAGGAAATACTGTAACACTTTAATATTTGGATGTGAGTGAAAAAAGCTGACAGTAATTTTTCTGCAAAGAGAGTAGATACTGTGGCAAAGAGGAATAGAAATACAGCAAAATTACAACCAAGTAAACATATGTAAGACTTTCTTTTTTTTCCAACGTTAAGTACCAAACTCATCTTTCACTGCTTGTACCAAAATAATTGTACCACTTCATTCACATCGGATTAGTTGCCACTTTGTTACAATCAACAACAACAAAAGACAACAAAACAAGTTGGACATTCATAATTGCTCTTAAATTAAAAAATATATACTACTTTGGACAACTAACAAAAAAGTACAAGCAATACATAGCATTTCCTGTGATAACAGTTGGTTAAAATAGCGCTCTTAATATATACATGCCTTAGTGGGCATTTCGTCAGTACAAGCTGTTAAATAGACTGATTTAAAATGCATTATGTGCTGAAACTTTAAAGGTACAGACCCTCTGGAATCAGTGGCACCCATATCAAAGATGTGTAAAAAGACTAAATTCATCTTTTATTGGAGTAGCATATTCATACACTAAAAGATAAAAAAAGATTCAACCTTTATTTTAGTATATTTAATCAGTTAGGGACAAAATGTTAAGAAAAAAAGAGTAAAATGTCACATTTATTGGCACCATGGACAAAAAACCCCACTAAAACAACACAATGCTGAAGTTGGCTTTTGATTCAGTTGTAGTAAAGGGGTAATTCACAGCTTTTTTTGGCATATTGAACATTGATCAGATGTCTTTTAATAATCTATTAATTTCCCATAAACCTAGAGTGGATCATTCTATGCTAAATGTAGATTCTAAAAAGCAGTTTGTGATCTCTAATAATTTATGCATTCTGCCAAAACTAATACTTTTCTTGTGATTATGGTGGTCTTGTGATCCAAGAGGGTCTTAAAAGGAAACTGTTATTTAGCATTTTTGGAAAAGCATTTATTTCTGGGTTCCGACATAAAAATTAAAAACGATGAATGACTTTGACTTCACCCTAAATTCTAATGTGGCAAATCAAAGATAAAGGTATAAAGCCTCCAGTTTTTCCAGAAATTCAGAGGTTTGTCTTTTAGATCATAAAATAATATTAGAAACCCCATTTTTCTTTTATACTTATCCAAGATGAGAAAACGAAATTTATTTCCATCCTTTTCAATAATGCAAAGAAACTGTTTGTCTTGCTAACACACACACTGTGAGTAAGATGGTAAGGAAGGTAAACACAATCTCCAAAACTTCGTTCTGTAAAAAATTCAGAGTAAGATTATGCTCCTGAAATAGAAATGTATGTCTTTTTAAGCCTTTGTCGAAACCTTTACCAGAGGTGCTAATAAATGTGGAAAGTGCTATAAAAATGGGAGTGTGGTGATGATGTCTGCAGTACCATTAACTAATTCAAGTGCTTTGAGTAAGCTGAAGACTGTCCCTTGTACCAAAAAGACTAAAAACTGTTAAAGAATAAAATAAGGTAAATGTGTTGTCATTTAAGTACATAAGTACATGAAAGTTTGTGAAAACTGATATCTTAACATAATAAAATGAAAGGAATACGTACCTAAGTGGCATCAAATCCTGTTAACTTTCATTTAGTATCTCAATCAAGATACAAGAAACTTCTATAAAATCCTCTCACAGAAGTCAGAAACATTTCACAATTACACATTAATAAACATTTTCAAATAAATACAATATGATTTGTACAAAAATTGTTGCAATGGACGCTAAAATTTCTAGAAAGGTCAAAATGTAATATGAAACCCTTTATTTGAGTGAAAAACATAATTTTCTTCCTTCGCGGTGACTGTTTCCAACCATTCAAATGTCAAGCCCACACAAGCAGGTAGCAGTATGTTTGATTGATGACAACAAAATATCACCATTTGGTAATTAATTGACTTTTTGTTTTTTCCTGCCAGGAACCCTTTCACAGGAGCATTAGAAAGAATGCACAGTGGAGGGGCTGCAAACTTGACAAAAGGACTAGAAATACACCATTTGATGTTTCAATAAAATATGATAGAGTCATAGAAGCTTGAAAGACTAGCTGCTGCAGAGAGACCATATAAATAATCTAACCTTCACATACTACAGTTAGCGAATAACTTTTCTGCAAGTTATATGGCACTAGAAAATATGTTTTCTCTGTTGACCAGACTTTGAGAATATGTCGTGATTAGATATTTATTTTAAACAATCTAGAGTTCTTAAGGTCTACCAGTACCGATGTCTCACTTTGATTGATAAATAAAAGACATTTAGATATGATAAACTGTACCTAAGCTGTAAAGAAGATGTACACAGGATGGAAACTATGAGAAGCAGGTTGCTTCGAAGGCATCCTAAACGGCTGCTTCAAAGTGCTGATGTAGGATGCAGTGGTGAGGCAGTTAACTCAAAGACGAGACATTTCCCGACTGAGACCCAACTCTCCCACGCTTTCGTAGTCAGGCTCTGTCTTGGCGATCCCGGCTCCGTGATGGTCATCCGAGCTACTAGTCTTTGGGATGCGGATTGATTCGTAGCCGGGATCTGAGCTGTCCATTGGGGGCTCTTCCCCCGGCTGGGGCTCGTCAGGTTGAGCGTAGATGTCATGGACCGTGGCGTAGAGGTCGCTGGACGACGAGGTCGGGACAATACCTTTGATCTCTGCGATGCTGCTGTAGTCATGCTCCTTGTCATCCTCGTTACAGGCCCGGTCGCAGATCGTCTTGTTAACTGTAGAATACAGCGGTGACTGAAACATGGAAAAAAAAAAAAAATCGAACATTAATCAAATTGTTTTTTCCCTTGACACACCAAAGGACAGAGGTGTTCACTACATCCATCTCATGAGACAAGACGATACCTGATATAAGGTTCTAGAACCTGAGGCAAAACATGAGTTTAGAAATATTTTTGAACAGACTAAAAATCTTTCTTTTTTACAAATATAGTTTAACAAATCAAAAAATGTGTTTAAAACAATCTATAACTAGAAAAAGCTGTTATTTGCATAACAGCTGTGTGAATGCTGTAATGCTGAATTCATTGGCCTGAAATGCTCTTAAAATTGCTGAAAATGTTGAAGTTGCACTGTAATATGTGTAAAGGTTGTTGAAACTGCTGAATATAGCTGAAAATGGCTGAAAATGGCTGAATATAGCTGAAAATGGCTGAATATAGCTGAAAATGGCTGCAAATGGCTGAATATTGCTGAAAATGGCTGAATATTGCTGAAAATGGCTGAATATAGCTGAAAATGGCTGAAAATGGCTGAATATAGCTGAAAATGGCTGAAAATGGCTGAATATTGCTGAAAATGGCTGAAAATGGCTGAAAATGGCTGAAAATGGCTGAATATTGCTGAAAATGGCTGAAAATGGCTGAATATAGCTGAAAATAGCTGAATATAGCTGAAAATGGCTGATAATGGCTGAATATAGCTGAAAATGGCTGAAAATGGCTGAATATAGCTGAAAATGGCTGAATATCATTGAAGATGGCTGAAGTCAGCTTAGCGGAAGTTGTTTGTGAATTTTGAGGAAAGTGGAAAAGTGTAATTCTGCTAGAGTGGGCCACTCTAGCTTAATTGAGGTTTTCCATTGATTTCTATGGGACCAATAATCGATCAAAATGATCAATAACTTGAAAATGGCTGAAGATATCGGCAAGAAAAGTCATAGCAGGAATGTCCTGAATGAGCTGAACGTTTTGATACCTGAATGGCTGAAATTGCTGAAAGTATGCTGAAGTTATTAACAAGCAAAAACTGGCGGAATAAAGTGGAATAAATAGATAATAATAATAATAATAATAATAAAGAGAAACAGGAAAACAATACTGTGAATGCTTTACAGCATTCACACAATCAGTGTAGAAGAAATAAATCCACATTTGACTCGTCCTAATATTGCAGTTTGTAAAGGTAGTCAAATACTATGGTAGTCATAATGCACAAAAAAAGATGAAGAAGCTCCAATTTTGTTTTTCCAGAAGTAAAAATAAGGACTTCAAAAATCATAAATTGTGTTTTAAAAGTAGGGGTCCCAACCCGCCAGGTCCAGAACCTTTACCAGGGGGGCACTGGATATATTGGTACGAGATCACAGAGCTATTCATTAATATATGTAGTGATTTCAGAGGAAAGTAAAAACTAAACTGTTTCCCTCCCTAGTCTGCAAAGTCACCAAGGACAGCAAGTCCAGTATGTGTTAAGCAAAATGTCGGGGACCACTGTTTTAAAGAATCTATAATAAACAGAATAATCCAGTACAGTTTGACTGGTGCATAAATTATTATTGTCTTTCAAAGATGGTCCTAGTGCTGAAAAAAGTATTAAAACTGCCTTCTTTGGTATTTTCACAAATACTACAAAAGTATTATCCAGGTTGGGCTGCACAGTGGTGCAGTTAGTAGCACTCTTTCTGCATGTTTGCATGTTCTCCGGTACCCTGGCTTCCTCCCACAGTCCAAAAACATAGTCAAAAAAATGACTGTTAGATGAATTGGTGTCTCTAATTCGCCCTTAGGACAAACAACCGTGCACGCACACACTCATACCTGTGTGTCTCTGCTAGAGCACCAGCCCCCCCTGCAACCCTGCATAGGCTGGACGGGTACAGATAATGGATGGATTAACCAGGTCAGGTTTGATCAGTCCGAGTATTTCAGATTTTGAACTAGAGATGATCAAATGCAGTCCAGACTAATTTGATCATTGGCACTTCAGTTATTTGTGAATTACCATTGACCATTTGAAATTTTAAAGAGTGCTGATGTTTTTGAACTGGAAATATGCAGGTTAGGGAATAAGGGAGTTACACACACTTACTTCATTGTCTGATAGTGGGTGTTCTTCAAAGTCCAGTGGAGGAGACGAAGGGGAATTTAACTGTGGAACAATACAGAAAAACTGAATTCAGATGTAAGAGCAAATGTATGAAAAGAACCATCACCTCAAAGAGTTTTTTTAGGAACCTTTTAAGGGCTGGGCTCAATTTAGATAACATACTGATCATTTCACCCCCTCGCCATTTTGTTCTTTTGTAGTTGCAATCCTTACCTACTTTCTTTCCATTGTAACTATTGGAACTAAATGTTTTTCATAACTGAATTTTTTTGGCTTTGATGTTTCTTTTGGTACAGACTTTAATTTTCATGCACCAAAAAGCTTTAGTTCCAGACCTTTTCAGAACAGAATGTTTTTGCATAAACCTATTTAGAACAAAAATATTGTCATGTCCAATTCTTTTAAAACATACCAATTTAGTTTTAAAAAAAATGTTGGAGTATGAAAAGTAGCGTTCTGACACTGGGCGTTTTGTACTGGCCATGAGTCAATTTATACAAGCATGAAAGTTTCACACCTTTGATTTAAGTATTCAATACCCTTCTCGCAGACTACTGTTGGAAAAAAATAGCTAAGCTTCTACATTTTACCTACATTGACCTTTGAGAATTTTTATTATTCTCTTCTGTAACTGATCCAAATACCTAAAACACAGATATGAAACCGTTTATTTACAGGTATAAACTGAGAGTAGGTAGGGCTGAAATGGCAATGCAGATACGAAATAAGGGTATGACCTGCTGAAAGGGAGAATTGATCTGCAGCCTCCTTAGAAAGGATTAAAAGTAGCGGCCAGTAACACAAAAAGCCAACTAAGACATTCCAAACAACTTTGAAGGAACACAATTAAGGAAGAGTTGCACTTCTTATTGAGCTGTATTAATAAAACATGCTATTAAGATATCGACCGCTTCTCGAAAAAATGCATACTCTGGTAAAAAATCAGTATGAATGCCTCGGAACGGTTTGCAGCCGATCGATGTTGAAATTCTAAACTATCCCCGGCGGTGTGAGGGGAAAACATGTTCTGCATCTGCTGCGATACATTTGAAGCTAATGTTGTATATAACCACCCATTCATTAAAAAATATATATATATATATTGAGCCAAAGCCAATAGGGAGTGACGGAGAGAGGGATGCTTTTTCTGCACGGCCTCTGTCCACTTTGTCTTATGATCGATGAGGTAGCCATTAATCAACAAAACCCCTCAGACAACGCACTTCAGGAGAACTAACAAGGATCTCAATATACCCACCAAGTAGTTTACATCATGTGGAAAGAAAAACAAAAACAGTGCTTTTTGTGTGCCTCTATTTGACTTGATTCATGGGTAGACATTTAAATCCTGTCCTTGGTTGGAGTTCCCAAGGTTAACACTGATGGATAGGGAGGTGTAGCCCTTTGTTTTAGTTAAGTCCACCTCTTTGTGCGGACCACACTACCATACAAGATAAAACCTGCACATACAGTTCATTCTTCAAACTGTCCAGCCTAGCTGTATCTCTTGGTATCTTCACATGTGTTTCTTCCTCAGAGCATAAAAATCAATATGACTACTTTATGGATACCACGTATTTGGAGACATGATTACTTTTATAGATCCAACCTAAGCTCAACAACCCAGCAGGCGCCTTTGTCATTTCCATTTAATTAGCCAGCCAATTAGGCAGAATGCTCCCTGGGGGGATATTTGTAGAAAATCAAGGATGCAGGTGACTTTTGGCCCACTCAGTGGAGCCTTGAAGCGTGTCTCGGACCTCCAAACTTTATGTTAATTAAAGTGCAAATTTAATGTTGAAATAAAAATTTTTTTTACAAAGATTTTTTCTGTATAGAGGCCACTAATCAGTAATTATGTTATTCCCTATTTATTAAATAACTATAAAAGCATAGCACCTTCATCAGTCCAAAACGAGACTTTAACACCTGACAGATTAATATTTTGACGTCCAACAATAAGATGTGGTGTACATGCGTGTGTTTAAGTGAGGGCAGATTAGGGGTGTATATTGATGTTGCATGCATGTAGGAGATTTAATAACATACAGAGTGTGCAGGAAAGACTTTGTGGTAAGCTGATTACAGCCACCTCAGAAGATGGACAACTCAGGTGTCAGCATGTCAGTCATGAGCGATGTACATGTTGACGCACATATCAGTCAGTTTGAGCGCATTAGCTCAGATCTGCAGCATGTACGTGGTCACTCAGGAGAAAAGACCAGAGAAATTTAAGGTAATGCAACAAAGAATTGTATACATCTTGCAACAAATATGTTTTCCATGTTAGAATGATTCGCTTTTGTGACAGGTTCACAGCAGTGTTGAATGATGAATAGATCACTGTTTTCCTCGGTTACATCCCAAATGTATAACCCAGCAGCTCACCAGCAGGCTCAAATTTGTTTCCTGCTTCTCACATTACATGCCCACAGGCGCCAAACGACTGCAAACATGTGCTGCTGCTGCTGTATATGACAGTTCAATAAATGCTCACCTTCGCAGGTGCCAGAGTGTGTTTCTCCCAGTTTGCACCAATTCTTACATTGGCTGTGCGGTAAACGTTTATATATATATATATATATATATATATATATAAAAGAATGAGATTAGCCTTTAATTTGAGATTCATTTACTAGAAAAAAAGACTCCACATAAAAGATCAGATTCTTTCAGAAAAATCACTTGAGGAGAAAGGGCTCTCCGACCATTTGTCTTTGGAAAACCTTCTAGATCCTCCAGAGTCTTCTCCTATGATCTCTTAAGATCTAATCCACTGGCATTCTACAGGATTCTGGTTGATTTTGTATCTGACAAACGATCTCCGTTATTTAACCATATTTTTACGTCCGCCGAAGGTAATGTTTTCGTACCAGTCTGTGTCTGATAGCAACATAACTCAAAAAGTTATGAGCGGATTTTGATGAAATCTTCAGGAAATTACCACAATGGGACCAGGAACAACTGATTACATTTTGGTGTTTATACGTCATGAAGCGCGTTTCTACCCACCAAGCAGCGCTGCTTTCATGTACTCCTCTCCCATCTCAGAAAGTTCAAGGATGGCTGAGCTTGTGCAGCAGCCCCGCTACAGATGGAGCATATGCACAACAAATGAATCACGCATGTCCGAATCTCCCCTCTTTGCTGGAAGAACACAGTGACAGTACAAACACGGCCATGCGTCTTATTAACAGACATTTTATTGAAAAAGTACTGAAAGTTAGAATTAGATAACAAAATGGGGATGAGTGGCCTTGGCGAAGGTCTGTGCTCTCTGAGTGCTTTATCTAGTTTTACCTGTATCAGGATAAATACCCAATGATTACACAATTTGAGTTTACTGGTAGAGTCCGCCAGATAATTATTTAAAATATCCTGGTACTTAATGCATTCCAACAAGTTTTGAACCTCTGAAAGCAGGCCCATAGCATTACAGGTCCTCTAATGAACCAGGAGGGAAGGTCAGAGCACACTTTTTTTTTTAGCATGTTTCAAAACACTGGCTGACATATTAGTTCCACTATCAGAACTTCCTGGAAATTTGACCGGAACTTTCCGATATGCATGTGTCTCCACTTCATTGGGCCGTGCCAACAGGGCTGTTTTCATGGCCATTTCAGGAACCAGCTGAGTACCTGTATCGGGGTATGTACTCGGAATGGCTGTGGTTAAGTTGCGCTGATTGGTTGTAATTCAGAGGGAAATGAGCAGACGTCGCCAAACAACCGGCTTTGTAAAAATAATTGTTACTGGCAGCAAACAGAAACACAGCAACAAGCCTTGCTTCTTCCATGTCAATCTCTTGTTATTTCTGCTGCTGTGGGCGCCTATTTGCACTGATCAGTGACACTACTCGCTCCTGAAACAGTCGTGATTTGCAGATTTCTTTAGCTGATTCCTTAAAGTGGGGTCTTTGTGGGGTCATTTTAATTCTGTGAAGCACTTTGAGCAATTGTTGTATGAAAAGCGCTTTATAAATAAAGTTTGATTGATTGATTGTTTGAATATTTACTGCAGTTTTCCAATCGTTAAAACTCTTTATTTATTGTTCTGACTAATTGCAAACTTAGGCAAATAGCTTCAGACCCTTTCCAAAAAATGTTAATATCATGGAAAAGTTTATTTATTTCCATAATTCTATTCAAAATGTTAAACTTTCATAGATTATAGATTCAGTGCCCACAACTTAAATGATTTCAAGTATTTAGTTGTTTATCTTTACAAAATTTGGGCTTCCAGCTCATAAAACCCACAAAAACAGGAATTCAAAAAATTAGAATACTGTGAAGAAATCAACCCAAATTTTACAGCGCATGAATGTTTTAAACTGAGTGTCACACACTATTCATCTACTAAACTCAAAGCACCTGCACAGGTTTTCAAAATGTGGCAGGAGAAGATGCACCAGCAGAAGAACTGACCATGGGCTTATCAAACAGAGAAGATTCATGAATCTGGCAGAGGTCCAGAAAGAGTGGAATGAGGAGTGACAGCTTCAAAAACCACCACATTCAGACGCGTCTCAACAGGGCCAAGGAGAAGAAGGACTGGATTGTTGGCCAGTGGTCCAAGGTCCTCTTTTCCGATGAAAGTAAAGTGTGCCTTTCATTTGGGAATCAAGGTCAAGAATGTTTTAGAGGACTTCATGATTCCTTTCGCTGAGGATCTGTATGGAGATGCAGATTTCATCTTCCAGTAGTACCTGGCCCCTGCCCATACCGACAGAAGCACCAAAACCTGGTTTGATGCCCATGTCATCACAGTGCTTGACTGGCCAGCCAACTCACCGGACCTAAACCCCATTGAGAATCTATGGGGTATTATCAAGAGGAAAATGAGGGGCAACAAACCCAAAAACAATGAAGAGCTGACAGCAAGCATCAAGGAAATATGGGCTTCCATAACTCCCAGGCAATGCCACAGGCTGATAGACTCAATGCCACAAGGCAGTGATTAAGGCAAAGGGATTCCCTACCAAGTATTGAAGATTGACATATCGTTTTGAAAGTACCATATTTTGATTGATTTGATGTGATCCTAATTTCTTTATTTTTTTCCTACAAAACCTGAGAAGTAAATGGTGATTTCTTTACTGTATTCTAATTATTTCAATTCCTGTTTTCGTGGGTTTTATGAGCTGGAAGCCCAAATTATGTACAAACAAACAACTAAATACTTGAAATCGTTTAAGTTGTGGGCCCTGAATCTATAATCTATGGAAGTTTAACATTTTGAATGGTATCATGAAAATATATAAACTTTTCCATGATATTCTAATTTTTTGGAAAGGGACTGTATCTACTTGAGGCTATTTCCTTACTAACGAAGCCTTACTTTAATGATACGTTCTTTTGTCTTTCCAATTTTGAAGAGTCTCAGAGAAATGGCCCTGTGTATCATGCTATCACATTTATTCCACAGGGAATCAAAGAATCCTGATGCTAATTAAATGTTTCTAGGCACTCTTACAAACTACGGTAAAAAAGTGACATATAAAAATAAAAATTTGTTTTAGTTACACTGATTTTAATAGTTAGGAGAGTCAATAAATAAGCCACAGGTGATTTAGTAAAACAAACAAAAAACAAAAAAATTCTGCTCAACATTGAACAAATAAGCACAAATGAAAGGTTAGATTTTTCTAAAATTTTCATGGCAACATTATGCTACAGCATAAAAATATTCATTTATTTAAAGGCTTTTCTTACATCTCCACCAGAAGTGCTGATACCTGAGGTTGGTGCTGTAACACAGCCTGTCTCTGTGTAAGAGCAGCCACCTCATAGGAGGGCTTCTCTTAGATATTTACATACAGATGTCTTGGTTTGCACAGATGATTTGTGTGTCAGTGTATCTGTATGTAGGAGGCCCCAGACAGATAAGGAGTTTCTTTTGGCCCAGATAATCCTTCATGAAGTCTGGGTAACTGACAGTGATGGGGTCCAGCTGGTGATTACCAACACACACACACACACACACACAAATACCTGGTTTTGACAAGACAAATGGCAGTCCGCTCCTGGTCATGTATGGGTGTAAGCCACAGGGAGCAGCAAACATTTACTGTTCACCTTACATTAGCCCCAAAGTGTCTATGCAGTGGAATATATGTAAACACACATGCAGGGCTAACTGTGTGTGAGATATTGGGGGATGGGGGAAACAAAACACGTGGCTGTATCCATTTGTTAGTGGTTGGAAGAAAGCTGATATTTTTAGGTATGTTTGTGTATGTGTGTGTGTGTGGTTGTGGTTGTGTGTGTGTGTAGGTGTGTGTACGTGTGTGTGTGTGTGTACATGTCGTCGCCAGTATTTTGAAGAGTGCAAATACAGAGAAGCTGGCTAGATCAAGGTTTATCACTGGTAAAGGGGTCAGCATATTGGCTTCCACACAATATTAAACCAAAAGATAAAAAAAAAACATCAGTGAGACAACTAAAGTATTATTTATACAGTTTAGGATTATGTGGAAAGATGCACTCATGGCCAAAATCAATGTTCTTTTAGGTCTAATCTGCCAATTCAGCTTTTATTTCTAAGGACAAGACATAAAAGAGTCAAACTGCAAAAAACTACATTCGCTCTGCTGCTGTATATATAGAATAAGAGTTCTTAGTTTTGCTGCATTTAATAACTAAGAAATTATTAAATTTTTCAGAGCTGACCTGCTGACTATTTGAGCTGACTGGCCGATGACAAAGTGACAGATTGACAGGTGTATTTCTACTTTAAAAACACATGAACGAAACATAATCTGTTTTATCCATCCTCTGATAACAATGCCCATTAGACTGAGAAAACAACAACAAAAATAATAGGTTGCAAACAAGCCACCAGCAAGACAGCTTAATCCATTTTAGGCTAAATTCAAAGGGGAATTAATTGTAAATGTTAATGTCACAAGGAATCTGATGAGCCTGATTAACACATATGCAAATCTTGGTGAATATGTAATAAAAAAGCTTCCAGAAATGGTCATAAAATGATTTCATGAATAGCATTGAGCAAGATTTTTGAGGAAAATTGTGCTGCTACTGACAATAGAGGGGCCACGCAGGCAGCAGGGGGCAACAGAGGGGGAGCGATGACACATTTTAGATCTTCAGAGAAGGAATTAAATTAGACGACAGCCCGCCATATAACTGAGTGCTTCCCACCTCTCAGCAGGAGTCGAGGGAAGGGGAAGAAAACACCCACAAACTAGGTCTAACAAACAAGCAGCAAAACAATCAAACTCTAACTGTATATACAGTATTGACTCTATGTAGGTTTAAACATGTATCTAAAACAGGCTGTATTATTTTACAGAGAACTGCAATTCTGCGTCTTTCCACAGCTTTAAAACATGGATATAATGACATCTTAATAGGGATTTATTCAGTAACGTGAAGTCTAATTTTATGACATTTACACTTGTTGAAAAAACAAAATCTTTAGTTGTGAAAACTGAGGGAAGATCGGGAGCACCATCTTTCATTATATCTCAGGAGAATAACATTTAGAGTGAATGCAATAAACTGTTATATATATACATATGATTTTCTTTAAAGTATTTGCAGGGTGGGCCCAACTTGTTTCTTTTAAACATTAGATCGCAAATCTTCACCAGAAATCCCTTCATCTTTTTATTCAATTTATTTCAAGTTCATTCAGTTCAAGGTTGGATAGAGGTAGAGACAGTCTCTTTTGGCATTGATATGAATGCAGGTTGTGTTCTACTTAAATTAGAACCCATCCAATTGATGCGTCCTTGGTAAAATATTGTGGTTTTCTTAAAGGTTATTTTAACAGCTAAAACAGCAACAAATAAATCTGGCTTTTCTATACACACTGGTGAACTACAAAATCAATTTAAACTAGAGAAATGGCAAGAAATGCGAATTAAGATGAAAGCAAACAGATTTAACTTCAGGGGAGAGGTTTTTAATGAGAAAAGTTGCCTCATCAAGTAGCGTTGCTGTGAGGTGCTTGTGTATGTGATATGTTGTTGGAATGCCAAAGACGGCTTGCAGAGAGCAGCTCTGTTTTGCTCAGCCCTTGACATTACAGTGATGTTAATCAGTTTTCACCTCTTCAATCATTACCATCTCTTCACCATCACATCTGCTCTCATCCTATTCTCCTCTTCTGTGCCATTTCTTCCTTATCATTCCACTATCTTCACTACTTTTCACTCGTTGCTACAGAGGACTTCATCTGTATGCTGCTGGGTTTTTCACTTTTTCTCCCCCTCTATCTTACTATCTCTCACCCTGAACCCTTGACTCTTTCTAATGGCTCCCAGTCCTTTCAATTCTTTTTTGAGTAAATCTCGCCATAACCATCTGAATTTCGTCTATCTTCTTCTTCTTTTCTAACTCCAGCTCCTACTTTCAGTCCTCTCTTCTGTCTTCCATTCGACACAATCAAAATTCTTCACTCTTTGTGCCACTGAAGATATAAGTTTGCTGATGCTCATCCTGAAAGGGCTTGTTCTCAAAACAACTAATATTGCTTTTTTCAAGTAAGTACAAAAGTATTCTTACCCCTCAATCCCCACCCCCATATGTTACCAGGCTACAACTACAAAATGACCTTTAATGGATTGTATTTGATAGACACCAACAGGTGCATAAATATAATTATAATTACAAAATAAAATTATACATGGGTGAAAAAAGGGCATGTAAGTGTGAAACATGCTGGTGGCAGAATCATGTTGTGAAGATGTATAACGCTCAGTTCAGGGCAACCCTTTAAAGGCTGCAAAAGACTCGACTCAGGTGTAGGTTCAACTTCCAAAAGGATTATAACCCTAAAATTACAGCCTGAGCTCTAATGGGACTGTTCAGATAAAAATTTATTGATGTGTTCAAAAGGCCAGTCAAAGCTTAGAAATACATGCAAATCCAATCATGACTCTGTGACTAAACTTGAAAAAGGATTGCTTACTGAAACTCTGACAGACGTTCAGCTATTCTATAAAAAACATGGAGAAAACCCACCAAAAAATGATAAAAAAGAATTGAAGGGGGTAATCTGACAAAATATGAAATGATTTCAGGGGTATTGATACGTATGCAAAGCTCTGTCTTTAATAGTAAAGTGTTTCAGCTTTTACCTTTTAATATGTAAAATCACCTACTGGGGGGAATAAATTCCTCACCTCTCCATTGTGCAGCCCAGCCCCCTCCACACCATTCATCACCACTGGCTGGTTGTCGTTTTCGTCCAGAACCTTCTTTGGTACGGGTGGTGGTGGATCCTCTTCTGGCTCCTCCACAGGCTTGCGTGATTGAATGGCGGCATTATCGGAGCGCCTTTTGGCCTCCATGTCAGCACTGTGACGGCTCTTCTTTCGCAAGTCAACCGAGGCATACTCCACCCCCTCGCACAACGGCATCCGTTCCGGGGTGCAGGGGCTGGGGTGGCCGTTGACGAGGACAGGAGGTTGATGTTCATCGGGGTTTGGCTGGATGGTACCATTGGCGAGGCAAGGCTGCACAGAGGTGTCTTTGATCTCCTTGACAGTCTCGTACAGAGAGTCCTCGGCGCTGAGGTCGCGGGATGCCACCTCCATCTCCTTCACCACCTGGATACCACCGAGACAGGCCTG
The DNA here is from genome assembly GCA_963556495.2 of Valencia hispanica. NCBI lineage: Eukaryota > Metazoa > Chordata > Actinopteri > Cyprinodontiformes > Valenciidae > Valencia > Valencia hispanica. Next base: position 25,546,320 of record OY747713.1, on the reverse strand, counting down.
TCAATTTGCTGTGCAAGTTGCGAAGCATCACACATTCTTCTTGGTTTTCTCACTGTAACATCATTCCGTTCACCAGTACCGACTAGAACATTCACAAACTCTGTAGTAGTAAAAACCCGATGCAATATCACTTTAAATGCCAACCTCATAAGTACTCTCTCCTGAGGCTGGGGGTCTGTCCTCCATTGGGGCACTGCCAGGAGGAAGGCTGGGAAGCTCTCGGTCCTGATGACACTTAGAGGACCTGTTCTCTGATTGGCTGGAGAGCAGCTCTTCGGACAACTGAGGGCTAATGTCCTGTGTGTTTGACAGGACTGTCGAATGAAGAGACAAACATACATTTTTGTTCTGTTACATGCAGAATTTATGTCCATTCTCTGTCACATTACAACTACACACTTCAACTAACAGTAATCAGCATAACATTATGATCCTAAATGTGAGTTGGTCCTCATTTTGCTGACAAAACAGCATTAACCCGTCTGGGGCATGGACCTCACTAATCCACTTTAAAGGTGTGCTATTAAACCTGCAACCAGGATGTTAGCAGTAGAGCCTTTTAGTACTGTAAGCTACCACTAATTATGTATCTCTACTTTGGTCATTCTTCTTTGCACTTTTTAGATGTTTAGAAAAAAAATTAAAAGCATAGATCATTTTCCTTCCACTTGGAAATTGTGATACAAATTTTTTTGGATACTAACCCTAATAACATACCTTGATGTTTGTGACACAATGTGAAAAGGTTAAAGTGGTATTAATACTTTTACAAGGTTTTATAGATGTGTCAATAACTGAACAATGGGATCCAGAAGCTGAAGAGCAAGCATGGTGCATAACAGCTCTGAGGTTATTTTTCTCTACTTACTTGTACCGCTGGTTAGAGGATCATTGTGAGAGGTGCTGCCTGCTGCGTCAGTCACTGGACTGTCTGCTGATTGGCTGACCATCTCCTTCTCCGACACCTGCACAACAAAGGACAAGATGTTTGTCAGTGCAAAATGAGCTCACCTTGCAGCTGAGCAAAAATCAGTCTGCGCTTGTCCGCACAAAATGGGTGACTTTAAGACGTCTGTGCAATGCAGGATAAAGTGTGGCAGATTTTTATAAAGATTCTTCAGCTTTCTGGATATTTCTCTCATATTTGAAGCAATAATTTGCTGTTTTTTCATGCTTCCCTGTCTCTTTATCTTTGAGCTATTCTGGTCACACTGCTTTAAGTTCATTATCTAAACATTATTCATGCCTAATTAAACATCTGTTTTTCTTGATTACCAGGAAAAGACTTCTATAGATAAATAACAATTTCTGTTTGCATAAACAACAATGGAAAATGCTAACTAAATCAGGTGGGCTGCATGTTTGTGACTTGCATTATGATAAACTAAAGGTGTCTGACATATTTTTTTCAAGAAAATATTCCCAAAAATTCTCAGGTGGACACCTTTTAGTTTGTTTGTGATCCAAGGTCGGCTGAGTAACTGAGGAGAGCAACACTAAGTCAAGAACAGAAGCAAAGTTCATCCATGAAGGGTAAACCTCACAAAAATCTGTTGCGCTGTTTAACCAAACTTCCTTCCACAAAAACCTCAGCGACATTTAGCAACATCTTTGAAACTGGCAGGTTGTCAGTCTTGCACAAGGACGCTCCAGCAGCCGACATCCTGTTCTTGCATCTGAATATCACCTACCAGTAACATCATTCAGTCCACTAAAAATCATCATCTCTACTTAACCTGCAGGAAAGGTTGGCCTCCACCATTCACAACTCAAAATAACAGCCACAGAACAGTACACCAATTATCAAAGGATGTACTAGGCGGTTTTTAATCCAGAGATGAGATTTGTTAGCATGCAGTTTGCACAAACTCTCTCGTTTCTATGGGCAAAATCAGCACTCAAAGAGTTCAGAAAATGTGAAAACATCCCCAAAAGGTGTCAGCCTAGAAGGTTCTTTGTTTAGATTTGTTGTTTTCATTCTCCGTGTGTGAGAAAAGAACGATGTAAAAGAAGCTCTACAACCCCACCTAGTGGTCATGGACTCTCATAGCTGCTGGTTTCAATGATGTAATGTTTTAACTATTTTATAACCTCAATATTTTTCATGCGATCTTGCCACTGTTAGGTCTCTTTAGACAAAAAAAACAATGACATTTTTTTAAGATGCTTTCTGCTATGGCTAATAAATATAATCAGTTGTATAATGAAAGAATGTGTCGTCATTATGTTTGTCTGATCCACAGAGTTCTGGTCTGTTTGATTTCTTGTGTTTAGCAATACTGACTCCAGACTAAATGAAAGAGAAATGTGCTTCATACGGTATCAGAGTCTAAAAACACAGCAGTACACGATGAGGCATAAGAGAGACTCAATGCAGAGAGATCGTAGGTGAGAGGAAAACCACATCTACTCGTGCTCAAAGACAAAGACCCCCATTTGCTCTGCCAGGCTTTGACATGGTCTTTCATACAAATGGGCACCTCTTGAAACAATCTGCCGAGCAAATTATGTTTGTGCACAAGGTTAGGTTGAAGATATCAATCAAATGCGAACAGCGCTCCGCTGGATGTTCTCACAGAGTACTGCATGCGACAGATAGACGCAGACGATAACAAAGCCACTTAATGAATGAGACAATAAGAGACCAGGAGGATGTCATTCATTCTGTAAAAGCTGGAGATTTGTCAGGTTTAACGGTGTTCTGGACACTAAGGTATGGATAATACCATATATTAGTATCCAAAACCTGAAAGTAATAAGACTGTGTCATTTATGGTAGAGTTATGGTAGAGGTAAAATGGCAGAGGCCAACTTTATAATTACTAAGTATTACTCACTCACGAATCTGTATAATAATGATCTCATTAAACTGAACCGCATCAACAGTAAAGTAATTGATCTGGAGAGGTCAGTGGACGTTCCCCCATATCCTCTCTTCATACCATAGAAACAGAGAGATTATCATGGAAATGTTTTGCAATAATTTTGCCATTAACTTTGGTTTCTCTATGTGTTTTTCCTTCTCATGAAAGAACTCCTTAGTGTGTGTGTATACCAGTGTCTCTTTCTTGGGAAAAGCCACACATGAAGTTATCACTACTAATATCTGTTTCTTCTCTCTATCTTTTTTCTCCCATAGAAAGTAATTCTTGCCCATTGTTTACGAATGTAGCCACGCCTCTTTGCGTGATGGTGTCACTGACAAAACTATTGGTACAATTAATTACGTAATTTCTTTTAGTTATTTGTTCCTAAAGAAAGTACCCTTAGCTCAGGGCCTTTTAAGAAAGAAGCCACTGGCTAAGTTTAACTATGCTTCCTCTCATCGTTGATTTTCAACTTAATCATATTTTCATCAAATTCATCATGAATTATTTGTTTTATTGCAGGCCTAGCAGAATTATAGATTATGCGCAATATTACCATTTGTATTAAAATGCAGTAAAAACTTTACTGCACCTACTTACTCCATTTACAAGGTTTAGTTGGTCTCCTGTCGAAGACTCATTTGTTACTTTCTTCTGCCTGTAAGAAAAAACGAGATGAGGACAAAAATCACAAAAGTGGGATAACAGTACAGAAGATCAATGTGTTTTTACTGTTTTGACTATAACACATGATCAAATAACAGATCTAGTTTAAAAAGCATCAGCCTCCAATATGCACCCTGTTAACCAGGAATGCAAGGACTTTGTCCTTCAGGTACAAAACTATACCCTCTTTGTTCACTTTGTAAGGTCCACTGGTGCAATCTGATGCAATCCAGTGTAACAGACCAGTCAGACCTTTTTTAAACAAAGCCTGTGGGCTCCTGTCTGACATGTAGGGGCAATGAGAACAGACACAACAATGAACCTACATTTACAGGAAGATGGAAAAGTAAGACACCTATATGACAATGAGCTAGAGACACAAAGACAAGGAAAATTTAATACACGACTGAGATAAGCACATTAATAAAACAGACATCGCCTTGAGAGAGTACAGGTGCGTCTCAATACATCAGAATTTCCTTAAAAAGGTGATTGATTTAGCTCTATTAAAAAATATATGATATGCTATTATATCTGTTAATTCTGATTATGGCTAAGCGCTAATGAAAACCCAAAGGTCAGTTATTCAGAAGACCGAGAGAAAAAACAAATATCAACATACCAAAAACTATGTCCATGTACTATACAGTATTTAAACTCAATATGTTGTCAGGGCTGCTTTTGCATGAATTACTGTGCCAATGCAGTGAGGCATGTAGGAGATCAGCTTGTGGCTCTGCTGAAGTGGAAGACAAGGTTGCCTTAATAGTAATCTCTCAGCTAATCTGCATTCTATGATCCGGTGTCGTGTCGCTCATCTTCCTTTTGACAACTTTAAAAGAACTCTGCAGGGTTTAAGTCAGGCAAGTTTGCTGGCGACTCTGCGAGTAAAGCAGAGTGAGACCATAGTCATTAAAGCAGGTATTAATACTTCTGGCTGTGCGGACGGGTTCCGATTCCAGCTGGAAAATCAATTCAGCTCTAAAATGTCCTGGTAGATGGTGGAGTTGACTTTGTGATATACAAAACATCAACATCAACAGATGAAATGTCTCCCCAAAATTACTGTGAATGTTGAAACTTCACTCTGGATCTAAAGCACCTTGGATTCTGTGCTTATCTGCTTAATTTTCAGATTAATTGCTTGATTTTCAAATTTACGTTACACACCATGTGATTCTCCCTAAGACTCTCGAATAGGGTTTGCGTCACAATCTACTCAAATGTTTGTGTACTGTTTCTCCAGACCTTTTTCCTTCCAGTCAATTTTCTGTTAGTTTGCTTGAATACAAGACTCAGCCAGCTACTTTAGCAGTGACATTAATAGCTTCCCTTCAAGTCAGCAATGTTCTCCATGATAGCGTAGGCCATAACATGGCCAAAACATAACATTTCTGTATTAAAATCAGCTTTTTTTGGTCTTATGTTTATTCAAGTTTTCTAAACTGACACTGGAGTTTTCTCTAGCTAAAAGTTGGAAAACATCAAAATTAACAGAAACAACTGCCTAAAATATATCACAGTATGTCCTATGAATCTGTATAAGATTCCTTTTTGAATTGAATTACTGAAATAAATTATACTTTAAATAAAACTGTGATTTATCGAGATACACCTCATTGGTGGACATGCTGCTATGATCAACAGTATTTTTCACCATGCTCATTCACTTAAAGCAGTCGAAAAGTCACATTATATTCCCCCCCAAAAAAGAAAAAAAAATTGCAACACTTCTGAACGATATTGCTAGATTCTCAGTACTCTTGGTCAAATATATATATATATATATATATATATATATATAGTTACAAACTCAATTCATAAGGAATATGCTTCATGTAAACTAACACCTGTGACAATAAATTTAAACAGGTCATGGTAACGAGATGCAACATACAGCGTAAAGTTAAATAAAACAATAAATGCAACATTTTAATTGATTCGTTTCATTTTGTTTTCACTTGAGGATATCAAGCAACATTTTAGCCCTCAAATTGCAGTCCTGAACAACAGTAGAGTAAAACATAGCACATGTTGGTATGTGTAATGCAGCTCACCCCCGGCAGCTGGCGCACAGCCCCATCAGAACAGAGAGCAGCAGTAAGCCGGTGACGATGCTGAGGGTGACGACCAACACCAGCTGCTCACTCTGTGGCCAGGACGCAGCGCCGGTGGCAGCTGCTGTCTCCGACCCAACAACTCCTGCCTCCGACAGCCACCGCACTCCACTCAGCACCGGAGCCATGATACATCACACTGTGTGGGCAGAGGACATCGGACAGGTACAAGCTGGGAAAACATAAGCAAAATACAAATACGGTTGTGTACAAGTTCGACTGGAGTCAGATTTAAAGAAAATCCCCCCCAAATGCTGAAACTCTGATGACTTGTTGCTCGTTGGATTGAAATCCCCTTTTGTTATAAACGCTGAACAAAAGCCAAATAAAAAAAAAAACTGTTAAGTTTGAGAGAAGAATCAAACATTTAAAAGTATCACTAACACAAAACCCTGCCCTAAAACCTGACCCTAACATTCTTGCATCCCTCGCTAATTCTGTCACATTCAAAACAACATTAGCTGTTTTGTTTTGCTCAGTTTCTGAGACTGACAGTCGTAAACGCAAAATTGTCACACACAAGAAATCCTCCAGATTTTAGTTATTTTATTAAAGTCTAAGCATGTTCCTCAAAAATGTAATAACAGCGTATTAAGGAAATAAATCAAAATACTAGAATGACCTGCATTTATCAAGGAGTTTTTTTTAGCAATAAACTTTATACAAATTTGAATATTTATAACACCCGAAAAGTGTGGGAGATGTTCAACAATATTTATTATCGTTACTAAAAGAAACAAGTGAGTGTAACAATGTGGCTCAGTTTATTGATTTAAAAGGTGACAAAGTCACAGTAGACAAGAACACAATATAAGACTATAAGAAGTTGGCCGCAAAGACATATTTGATCAAGTTGAAGAAATGTTTCTTCTGATGCGACTTTTTTTTAAAGGCTGAACTCCTCAGCTGATAGCTGCAACTGCATGGTAGATCCAGACATGACCAGTAGGTGGCAGGGCAGAGCAGAGTTTGGCAACAGTGCACTCTGCTGCAGTGGCCCCCCTCACAAAAGAGCCTCTACAGCCAGCTCTGCGCACAGCATCAGAAAGCTCCTCACGTCTCTGTCTAACAGCTAAAGTTAGGCTTCACTGAACTGATGGAACCCCCTGATTTTATCACAGATGATTCATGGGTGCTGTGGAGAGTGGGGGCACGACGGGGGAGGCGGCGGAGAATGCGTGAGCCTCAAGAAACGTCAAACAAATGCATGTGCAGTGGGCTGGTATGTAGCCCAGAGTGTGTGTGCTTTGTGGGTTCGCAAGGGCGCAGAGATAAAAAAAGAGGCTGATGAGCAAGGATCAAGGATGTTTACTTTCTGCATATTTGCCTCCTTTTGCATTTTTATTTACAACCAAATGCTGCATGGAAAACTGTAGAAAACGAGCCCTTCTTTCCTGCTTTATTTTGCATGAGCCAAACTCCAGTCAGGCAAGTGTGTACAGAATGCACGCATGTTGTTCCAGAATTGAACAACTTCTTTGTCTCTGCGTGTCTGTCCTATGCTAATGTGTCCTGGGAGCGTAGGAGCCGGGGACTCGTGTTCAAGCAGGCGAGGAAGTTTTGTGTGCGATTTGGACTCAGCTGAAGAAGTCAAATTAAACTTCTTCCTCAAAGGACGTTGAGGGGGTTTCTGTTATGGTTACATCAGTTGAGTTTTCCTTGGTATAAAACACACGGGGGCACATGTCGCTTCCTGGGTGAGTGCCTGTTGAGGAGGGGAAAACAGTCTTACATAGACACCGTGGATGATTAGTCAGGGGAGGCCTTGCCTGGAGGAGAGGAGATAAAAATTAGAGGAAGGCAGGGGAAGGTTATTACCTCAGGGAGTGGGTATTGGCTTTTTCTGGGATTGAGTATCAGTGACTGTAGACAGGAGAGCCATGTAAGTCGGGTGGTAATGAGGGAATTTGTGAGCAAATTCAAAACATGTTTACTGAAAGCTCTGGCACACACATAAAGGTGCATTTCAATGAGTTAGAATATAATTGAAACATGACTTTCTTTCTGGAATTCAATATAAAAGAGGGAAATTCATATATTCTTTACACACAGGTGATTAACTTCCAGTGTGAATTTTGATGATCATGACTTCCAGCTAATGAAAACTCTAATTCTATGTTCATGTCATGACCTACAAAATCATGGGGAAGAATGCTGACTCAACAACTTCAACAAGAAAAGGGAGGCTATTGTTAAAGATGTCTAATCATATTAAGGGAAAGTTATATGGAAAAAAAAAAAACTTTAGGAAAAGGGGCACAAAGCACACAGCGCACCTTTCAGATTACTGTTCTGCATTAACATCACAACCACAAACCCTACTTTTATTCCTATCATTTACGTAGATTCTACGAGACCACGGGCCGTGTGTGCATTCAATACTCTCAGCTAGGCTCATAGAGCCAAAGAGGCGTGGCTTACAACTTGCAGCATTCGCCTGAGCAATGTGTGTAAGGTGTGCATGGCGGATTTCCACTATCTAGGGGTAAGCTCTGTCATAGCCTTATCCAGTTCTCAAGCAAACTTATTATGCACCATCCTCCACATTGAGGAGGAGCTCCAACCAAGTACTGAGTGCATATACTGTACAATAACAATAAATGGGCTGGATTTATATGGTGCTTTTCTCATCATAACAAACACTCAAAGCAGTTGACACCAGAGCAACATTCATCCAATTGCGCACTCAAACTCAAAGATTCATACATTGATACACAGATCGGCAGCTGGAATTGAACAATCAGTTGCAAGACAACTACTCCATCCACTGAACCACAGTGGTCTTCAACTCTTTAGACATAGGCAGAGATTTTTATTTCTAAAATCCTTTTTTTGATCTTATGTGACATTAAAATTTTTACAAAATGGAATCATCCAAATGAACAGAAATAAACACTTGAAATATATCCCTCAGCGTGTAATCTATGTACCAGCTTCACTTTTTAAAGTGAATTACTGAAATTGATTCAAATAATATACTAATTTACTGAAACACAGTCTTATTAAGCAACATAAACAGAGTACAAGATGCTTCAATGTGTCGAACACATTGGGTACAACTATATTGATCAGTCATGTAACTGAGAAGATAATAGCTAAGTGACATCACTGCTCCACAATATCATGTAACGCATTGCAACTAATATGAAGTCTCTTTTGCAAAGTCCCTACAGTGTAGTATTTAAGATAATAAAACCAGCAGAACACAGTATTTTTTCTGACATTTTTCATTGGTGCTTTAAAAAAAAAAAACTCCACAGGAATGCATGAGAACATCATCTTGTCAGGTCGTCTATGACTTGTGTCTGAAAATAAAAAAATTATTCCTCCCCTGACATCGTCTGGTAGGCTCCTGTCCAGGTGTCACAATCTGGCAACTGTGTGCCGGTTTGCTTGTGTCTCGGGCTGGTGCTCAAACCAGAATAATTACCGGCTGCCGCGATGTGCAGTCGCCATGGCAACATTGCCTTCTACCCATCAGCACTATTTATGGCGGCACAGTGGTAAGAAAAAAAAAAGAATCAATAAAGATGTTTTAAAAGCAACTTGTGGACGATTAGGCTGCAGGTGGTGTGTATTATTGGTTTGATGAAGAACGTCTAAACTCAGCATCAGTTCAGATACCAGCAGTGGACAGAACAAGTGGATTGGAAGGCATTGAGGTCCTCCTAAAATAAATAATCAAAGCCCCACAATGCGAAATGACTATTTTATGACATTACAATCTTTAAGAAGTAAAACAGCTATAATTAAATCTGTATTTTTTGTTAAGCCTGGTCAATTCTGAGTGTCTCAACCTAATGGGTATAATTAAGTCTCCATTGTGGATTAGAATTGTGACATCAAAACAGAAAAACATCGTCTGATACAGAGATATGACTCATTTTAAGCCTCAACAAAACAACATGACACTTCTAATCAAAATCAACTGTGTCAGAAGCAACTGAAGCAAGCAAGGGACTTTAAAACAAACTTTTTTCATTGCATTTAAAGATAAAATCTTTAACACACAAATTACATTTTACTTCTTTAACAAGTTCTCCTTATGTGGCATTATTCTGAGATTATAGACAGATTGGATAGATAATTTTACTAAATCTGGGAAATACAGCACCCCTTAAAGCACATGTGTCAAACTAAAGGCCTGCAGGCCAAATCCGGTCCGCCATAATGATTTATGTGGCCCTCTAGACTCTGGAGGGCCACATAAATAGAACCTTTAACATAACAGCTGTGTGCCTAAATACTATTTTATCAGTCAAATCAAATCAGTGTTTATTTGAATAGTGCCAAATTACATAATTTTGAAAAGATGTTCAGTATTATTTAATTTTAAGAAGTACTTGTCGAATGCGGAGATATATTTATTAATGTTTTAAGAGTTTGATAATGGAAGTTTTTTCAGTTCTTTCCAGGCTTAAAACTTTCCTTTTTTTGATAAAGCTTAGAGTAGCTTAGGTATTCCCGAGCTATCTCTGTAGTTCTGCTGCGATTGGCGTAGACTACTGGAGAACAGACGGACCACTTTTCTCTTCTAGTACTCTACAGTTGCGATATTTGCCAGCTGTAATGTCTTGTAGGAAGAGGGGGCATCCTCTCCACTGTCGCTACATGCTTGCTCAGTATGAGGGATTGCTGCGGTTGGAGTCTGCATCAACAGGGCGCAACTTCCAGTCAATGACTCGATGCAATCTGCTAGGATTCCTTAAATAGGAAACTTTTAAACTGATTGGAATGTATGTATGATGAATTGAAATGACTTTTCTTGTAAAGTGCCTTGAGATGACATCTGTTGTGAATCGGCGTTAAATAAACTGCATTGAAAAATTTATAATCATCTATAATTATTTGTCATTTTCTGATTAAATTGTCACATAGTCACTTCATGAATTAATTTTATCTGTCATTTTTACTCATCAAACTCAGTGGGTGGGGCCAACATTGGTATGCTGAAGGTGATTGGTCTGTAGCTGCATCGCTGTGCATTGTAACCTGATTATAACCAGTTAGATGCTTAGGTATATTTTTCTGAGCCATGGTAACAGTTACAATTGTACCACAGTATAACGTAAACACACAAACATTGCTTTAAATGTGTCATTTTAACTCAGAATAAATTAATTTAAAAATCAGTGACTTATTTACATTGCTAATTAGATTACAGAATGCACTATTTACACAAAATATTGATTTTTTTATACATTTAATTC